>ONZH01028766.1:0-47680 GCA_900303285.1 Rhinella marina
AGCTACAGTTTTAGGACAGACCTTTATAGCAATGTTGTCTCTGTTCTTCAAGGAGGAATGTTGATATACGTATCTCTCCTCATTGGCTTGCAGGTCGTTTTGCAGCCCTGATAGTTTATGGTTAACTGCTAGAAGTCTTTGGCAGATGAGTACCTTCTGGGTAAACCCATAGACAACACCATTGTGAGGAGTAATGCCTTTTTTGGATGGCAAACCTGTGCCTAAACTGTATTTCTTGGGGAGCACATGCCACCAAAATCTATGTCTTTAGGAGACTTTCACTAGTGGTGATAGTTTGCTGGACCTCGGATTCTGTTGAACTGATGCATTTACAGCAGATGAAGTTGAAAACAAACTTAAACAGTTACCGATATGACAACTTAACTCAGTTTGAAGATTAACTCAGTCAAGAAAAAATGTAGTCCAGTACAACTCAGTTCATGGCAGTGTAAAATAATACATTTCATATTTCTTGTCTGGGTGGGTTGCGTTTTAAAAATTGTAACCATCTACCTTAAGTCTTGGGCCTCATTTCCAACCATCCCTTCATCAAATGAACAAAACAAATGAATGAATATAATCTTTTAGATTTGTTGGTCCAACATTGCTTTTAGTAACTTTCCCAATGGAATCCTTGAGGTTTTTTGCCCAAGCAAAACCATTTTTAGCAATTAGCATGGAGGAAGATACTGGCATTCACTGTAATGGCAGTAGCCATGTTAGCTACTGGCATTACAGTGATTGCCTGGCTGGGAACGCGTCATCCGGTGCTATAAAGCACCCGGTGACATGTGACCGGCTCAGACCGAGCAGAAGCACGCTAGGCAGGGATAGAATTTCTGTTTCAAAGACCCAAAAGCCTGTTTAAGGGCTATCATATCTTGCTGGCAAACTTTTTATTTTATTTTGGGGGTGTTAAAAATAGCACTAGGTGGCCTGCCATTAACGCCATCAGTGCAGCCGCTGCATGCTGTATTACTCTCTGTATACTATATACCTGACATCCTTTGCTATTATTTCTGCTGTTAAGTCTGCAGTACCTCTTTTGCGTCTTGCTGTATAACATTTGCGCAAGGAGGGACACCAAAGTCCATTGTTATATCTGGCTGCATTTTTTAAATTTCTTTTGGGGCAAAAAGAACGCCAGTGCACCCTGACACTACCAGTATGTGCACAAAATGTGCATTATAGCCTTTCTGTTGTCTATATAGCTGACATGTGTTGCTATTTTTTCTACCGTTAATTTAGGCCGCAGTTCCTCATTTGCATCTGCTGTATAACATTTGCGCAAGTAGGGACTTATACTGTAGGGATAGAATTTGGATAGGCAGGGCTAGTATTTCTGTTCAAAAGACACAAAAGTCCATTGTTATATCTGGCTGCATTTTTTTTTATTTCTTTTGGGGCAAAAAGAACGCAGGTGCACCCTGACACTACCAGTAGGTGCACAAAGTGTGCATTATAGCCTTTCTGTTGTCTATATAGCTGACATACGTTGCTATTTTTTCAATCGTTAATTTAGGTCACAGTTCCTCAGCTGCGTCTGCTGTATAACATTTGCACAAGGAGGGAATTATACTGTAGGGATAGGATTTGGCTAGGTAGGGCTAGTGTTTCTGTTCCAAAGTCACAAAAGTCCATTGTTATATATGGCTGCATTTTTTTTCTTTTGGGGCAAAAAGAACGCAAGTGTGCCCTGACACTACCAGTATGTGCACAGCCTGTGTATTAGAACCTTTCAAAAGTCTATATACCTGACATCCGTTGGTATATTTTCTACCGGTAATTTAGGCCGCAGTTCCTCAGCTGCCTCTGCTGTATGACATTTGCGCAAGGAGGGAATTATACTGTAGGGATAGGATTTGGCTAGGTAGGGCTAGTGTTTCTGTTCCAAAGTCACAAAAGTCCATTGTTATATGGAAGTGTGCCCTTACACTACCAGTACGTGCACAGCCTGTGTATTAGAACCTTTCAAAAGTCTATATACTGTATATTCATTTTCAGGCAGATTGAAGCACTTTTGATTCTAGTAGAATCTATTCAGACCAGAAGCAAATATTTGGAACGACTTGGCGAATTGGACACAAAATGAATTTCAAGAAGTTCGCTCATCCCTAGATAGATCATAAGAGAAATTTTGCAAGTACTATCATACCATAAGAAATAAGAACCACCAAGATAACTGCATTGCAGGAATATAATACAATTTGAAGGCGTTTTACACCAGTTTTCATCCCAAGCTAAAGTATACAATAATTTTAGAAAATCAGTGTGAACTGGACTGTACCTGCAGAAACCAATGTCAAAAGATTCTATTCTAAGTCATCTTAATATTTTTTTTTAATTTTGCAATTTTTTTGTTAAGCAAGCCCTTGCTCACAATGTGCCCTTGCATATTGATTTATTTTTCCTTTCAATAAACCTCAAATAACCAAACACTAGTGTATTGTAATCTTTGTGTTTGGCACTGGGACTTTATAGCTCATCAGTTTAAATTTTTCCCAAGTCAGTAATGGCCAAACTAATTGCCACTTGAATGTTGTTGACTGCCCTAATGGGCTGGCTGTCTTAATCAAATTCCCTGAGTCAGATGAAAAAGTAAGTAATGTCTTCATTGCACCAAAATTTATAGTGTATGTACAGTATGTATGAAATATTCAAAGCCCGCTTTATGCGTTTTAGTTCTAAAGAAACAATACATTATTTGATATTAACAAAAATATTAGAAAATAATGGGAAGTTATACTGGAGATGATGGTTCTAAGAAGCTGAAAAGTAAGACAAATATTAAGTGGAAATTGTTTTATTCAATTTTAATTCAACCAAGCTCCATGCATAAATATACAGGGAAGCATAACCTATGTGGATACTTTTTCTATTGTCTTCAAGCGCTCTCTTATTCACTCTAACATCTGTGAAGGTAACTATAACATCACAATTACTGTAGTGATGAGCAAATCGACGGCCATCAAGTGAACTTTGATCCAAATTTCAGGGAAAATTCTGTTTGCCACAAAGTCGGATTTCCTCCTGCTTAGTGGTAGGGAATCGATTTTCCCTAAATGAGAGAAATAAATGTAAGAAATAAAAAAAATTGTACTTACCTTATCCATTTGCTCATGACGGACCAGCCGCCATCACCTTGACTGAAAATCTTGCCTGACTGAAATCCCGTGCGCGGTGATGTATGACATCACCATGCCAGCCGACATGATAATGTCATGAAGGGCCACTCAAGATTTCATGCTAGATTTTCAATCAAGATGGCGGTGGCCAGCTCTTCACGAGCAAATGGATGAGTAAAATTTGATTTAATGTATTAATTTTTTAAATTTTATACTCTATTATTACTGTCAGATGCCACAATTAGCTATGAACGTGACATCTCAGGGGTTCGATAATACCCACTACTTACAAAGAAATGCACTTCATCACTAAGTATGGTAATTCATCAGAAAGCAAATTTTTTGTAAAATTTGGCAAAGCAGCAGAATCAAATTTCTGAATACTTCGCTCATCTGTAATCATAATCAAGGAGTCAAGGAAAAATCTCTAAGATTGAAAGGAAACCAGTCATTCGGTTTGCAATTATACAGAATGGTACACCTCTCTTCACTGTGCATGTGCCTGATGTGCTGTGGATGAAGACTAAAACAATGTATACCATCATTGGCTTTGTTGGAATTGGTCAAGAACCCTGTACTCTTCACCTGGTAAGTTTGAATTAATTTTCCATCTTTTGTTGAGTTGGATGGATTTGCCTTGGGCAAGTTGAGACTCTAGACCAGTCCCCTTTGAAAGGCTTTTATTATAAAGTTTTATGTGATATTTTTAGCCCACATAATCAGAACAAAAACATTATTCTGTCACATGATATGCAGCTGATACATTCCACAGTATACAAAAATTGAACTGCACCTTTGTATGGAAGTAGAGCACTTTAACCCCTTAAAGTGAGTCTGCCAGAAGTTTTGATCATACAAAACCACTGACAAGGCTAGGCAATGGCTAAGGAGAGCAGATCAGATATACCTTTTGTGAAGCTTTTATAATCAGGAGTGTGAATATGAATATTTTTCCAGGCATTGCTTCTAAAAAAAAAAAGCCCAGGTGGCAGTACTTCACTGTGAAATCCTCTCTGTATTGAGCTGCCTCACAGGCCTTACATTTTATCTGACTAACAGTTGTAGTGTCTGCTGGTTGGGTGATACAACTGTCAGAGCAGAGAGGAGTGGCTGTGAAGCAGCTCAATGTAAGAAACACTTCACAGTGCTTTACCCTGAGCACTTTCAGGAGCAAACAGGTTCCCTTTAAATGGCTATACTCTGAGTTTCCTTAGATTGCTGCCATTAGTACAGGAGGGTAGCTGTCATTCACAGCTTTCCTCCCACTGTGAATCGTGTGGGCACAGCTTCTGTAAGATGAGTGACATTTTGAAAAATTTGATTTGGCAGCTTCGTCAAAGTTTTACAAGAAATTCTATTTCTTCAAAATTAATTTGTCACTAATTGTTATGTTAAAACCCCATTCAGCCTATCAATCAATGGGACCGTTTTTAACAGCAACTTAGACAGAAGTGCACCCTTCTAACGGCTAGGGCAATATGGCATTTTGAGTTTAAAAAAAAATATCACTCACCACTCTTGATTTAAAAAGACCTGCCAAAGGACCTTTGCTGAGCGTGATGATGTCACCACGTGCTCCCAGCGTGATCACGTGGTGATGTCATTACTTTGTCACAACGCGCATTTCTTTGTATGTACTGGGTGTAATGACAGGGAGCAGCAATTGCGCTGCCCATCATTGTACCCCTCAGATGCTGCGTTCATAGGTAATCACGTAACATTAAAGTGTAAAATAAAATCATACTTACCTCATCCATTTGCTCGCAAATATTGATTGAAGATCTAGTGTGAAATCTCGCACCGCCTGTGAATCACGTTGGGCAGCATGGTGACATCATACATCACCATTCACAGGACTTGGTGCAAGATCTTTTATAAATTTTTTTACCGCCATTCAGGGGAAAAACCTTTGAAAAAATATTTTTTTCTTGTCATTGCCATACTCTGAACCCAGTGCCGGGACTAGGCAGTTTGGTGCCCTAGGCAAACTAGTCAAATGGCGCCCCCCAAATTGGCCCCGCCCATTATTATAAGCCCCTTCTAAATATAATAGGCCACTCCCAGCAAACACTGTACAGCTGAAATGATATTGTTGAGTCCCGCCTGTACACATCATACAGAGAGGGGAGGACGTGTCCTGGTTGCACTGCCTGTCTCACATTATACAATAGACAACAGCAGGCTACAGCAAGGAAGCTCCTTCCCTCTCCTCAGATCCTGCTCAAGGCCTGTGGTTCTCCACCACCATCTGCCACCCACCCGTGACCTGCTGCCCCCCTTGGCTGTCCTCACCCAGCTCTGAATCCTCCTTCTGCAAATGGCAGAGGGAGGAGCCGGAGCATCTCCTCTCCTACATAACACCCCATAACTCTTACATCCAGTGATGTCACCTTTGTTGTAGATGTTCCCTTTCCTCATCTTCTCCATTCGGACCAGACCGCCATGAAGATTTTTCAGCCATCTCTCGTATCTCCAGAGATACAAACAGACATTAGTTTCCCACATTTCCATCATCTTCACATCTTCTGAACACCTCATCCTGTCACCCCCCAATACTGTGCCCCCTAATACTGTACTGCAGAAACTGTCCCCTGAAAAATACAACTACCACACAGATAGTGCCCCCTACAACAATTATTGGCATAGAGTCCCCTAAAAAATAACTGCATCCGGACACTAGTAGTATAAAGATAATGTCCCCCAAAAATAATTGTGCTAAATTGATACTGTGCCAGGGTGCCCCCCAAAGTAACAGTGCTCCCCAAAATCCCACCAATAGAAATAATTATCTACGCACACTACTCTGGAACTTACTATATTTATTAAAAAACACACAAATGGTACAAAAAATCAGTATTCCTCCTAAAATGTCTATTTATATGATTTTTTGTACCATTTGTGTGTTTTTTAATAAATATAGTAAGTTCCAGAGTAGTGTGCGTATCCATTTTGAGTCCATTACTTGATACCCCTCTTTTTTCTGGGATTGGATGACCCAGGAGATACTGCACCTACATTTCCACGGATCAGTGTGAGCCCCCCTTCACTCATTTCTTTTTTAGAAATAATTATCTGCCAGAGCACACTTAATAGTAATGCCCCCATAGTGCCCATACTAGACATCGTGTTCCCCATAGCCCCCAGTAGTAGTAAAGCTCACCATAATACCCCCAAGTAGTAATAATTCACCTTGTAATATGACAGAACAAGAAATACCCCCGCTTAGTGCCTGCAGTTGAGCTAATGTCCCCATAATGTATGCCAGTATAAAATACCCCTATATAGTGCCCCAGTAAATGCCCCCATAGTGTCCCCTATAATATGCCAGTAAAAAATGCCCCTTCTTGCTGCCCCATAGTGCTCCTCGCCCCCATAATGTGCCAATAAAAATTGCCCCCTTAGTGCCAGATGCCATAGTGCCCCCTATAATGTGCCAGTAAAAAAATGCCCCTTTAGCGTTACCAGATGCCCCCCATAGTGCTCCACTCCCCCGTAGTGCCCCAAAATAATGCCCCTATAGTGCTACCAGATGCCCCATAATGCCTCCCATAATGTGCCAGTAAAAAATGCCCCCTTAGTGCCAGAAGCCATAGTGCCCCCTATAATGTGCCTGTAAAAAATGTCCCTTTAGAGCCACCAGATTCCCCCATAGTGCCCCCAAATGATGCCCCTATAGTGCTCCACTCCCCCATACTGCCCCCAAATAATGCCACCAGATGCCCCATAGTGCCGCTCTCCCCTATAGTGTCTCCCATGTGCCTATAAAAAATGCCCCCTTATTGCCACCAGATGCCATAGTGCCCCCATAATGTGCCAACAAAAAAGGCCTCTTTAGAGCCCTCATAGTGCTCCCCTCCCTCATAGTGCCCTTATAGGGCCACCAGATGCCCCATAGTCCAGCTCTCCCCTATATTGCCCCCCCATAATGTGCCCAAAAAAAGGCCCCCAGATGCCCCCACAGTGCTCCTCTCCCCCATGGTTTTTATTACTGGGGAGGGCGCACTGCTCCACCAATGATGATAACTATGTTTAATACAACTACAGGAGGCGCGTGCCGGCGCAAGATCACATAGCCGGCACCTGATCTGTATTATAGGGAGCTGCAATCAGTGGTAGTTAACCCCTCATGTGCCGCACCCGCCTTCTGTCGTTGTATTAAACGTAGTCATCATCATTGGTGGCGCAGTGCGTCCTCCCCAGTAATAAAAACCCCAACCAGTATGATGTGTGTGCCCCCATCAGACCTCAGATCAGCCCACTGTGCCCCCATCAGACCTCAGATCAGCCCACTGTGCTCCCATCAGACCTCAGATCAGCCCACTGTGCCCCCATCAGACCTCAGATCAGCCCACTGTGCCCCCATCAGACCTCAGATCAGACCACTGTGCCCCTATCAGACCTCAGATCAGCTCATTGTGGCCCCATCAGACCTCAGATTAGCCTACTGTGCCCTCATAATACCTCAGATCAGCTCATTGTGGCCCCATCAGACATCAGATCAGCTCATTGTGGCCCCATCAGACCTCAGATCAGCTCATTGTGGCCCCATCGGACCTCAGATCAGCCTATTGTGGCCCCATCAGACATTAGATCAGCCCTCTGTGCCCGCATCATACCTTAGATCAGACCACTGTGCCCCCATCAGACCTTAGATCAGCCCACTGTGGCCCCATCAGACCTCAGATCAGCCCACTGTGCCCCCATCAGACCTCAGATCAGCCCACTGTGGCCCCATCAGACCTCAGATCAGCCCACTTGCCCCCTTCAGACCTCAGATCAGCCCACTGTGCCCCCATCAGACCACAGATCAGCCCACTGTGCCCCCATCAGACCTTAGATCAACCCACTGTGGCCCCATCAGACCTCAGATCAGCCCACTGTGGCCCCATCAGACCTCAGATCAGCCCACTGTGCCCACTCTGCGCCCATCAGAATAAAATTAAAAAATCTCTTACCTGTCCTGCGCCGCGGCTCCGCTTCGGGTCCAGCGCAGTTCTGTCCTCCCGGTGCTGCACTATCACCTGACTGCGTGCAGCGTCAGGTCAGAGTGCGCGCACTACGTCCTGACACTGTACGCCGTCAGGACAGTGCAGAGCCACCCGGAAGACAGAGGAGCGCAGGACAGGTGAGAGTTTTTTTTTATTTTATCTGCTCCATGTTCTCTGATACTAGGCTGCGCAATAGCGCAGCCTAGCATCAGTAAATGCGGTCGGGTCCAGGCGCAAATGGCGACAAGACTAAAAATTCTTGTTGCCATTTGTAAAATCTAAGTCGCATTTGCGACCATCTGGAGCCCTGCTGTGGCTGGGCCCCCCTCCAGATGGCGCCCTAGGCGGTCGCCTCCCCCGCCTACCCCTAGTCCCGGCCCTGTCTGAACCCCATAACTTTTTTATAGTTACAGTATGCCTAAAGAGCTTTATAAGGGCTCATTTTTTTTGCAGAATAATCTATAGCTTTTATTGATATTTTGAAGTATGTATGACTTCAAGTTTTTATTCAATTCGTTTGGGACATGAAATAATGAAAAACCTGGTAATCGGCTTTTTGATTTTTTTCACAGCATTCATAGTATGTATGATATGTACATTTATATTTTAATAGTTTGGGCATTTTGTTATGCAGAAAAGTCTGATGTGTATTTTTTTATTCTTGCTTATTTTAATTCTGGGGAAGAAGGGTGATTTGAATTATTATATATTTTTAATTTTTTTTTTTTTACTTTTTTACATTTTTTAATTACACAAATGCATGATATCACAGAGATCAGGGGCCCCACTACTGGACCAAAATATCCACAGCGAATTGTTTTGTTCAGACCCTGAATCAAATGATACAATAAACTGCTTATTCAGAATATCAATATAGTTGAATATTCCAGTGGGGCACAGGAGACAATGGGGGGAGGGTCTAATTCCTACTGGAGGGGCTACTAAGGACACTAAAGGGGGCATTATTATTACTGGGGCATTATAGGTGGCTTTATTAAAACTTAGGCAATGTAGGGGGCCTTATTACTAATCAGGGTTGCCAACCTTCCTTTTAAATTTTTCTAGACAACTGAACCAATATTTACGGACGGCCCAAAATTTGTACGGACATACACCCCACCCCCTTTTAAGAGGACACGTCCACTTCCACACCTCAGATCAGACCACTGTGCCCCCATCAGACCTCAGATCAGCTCATTGTGGCCCCATCAGACCTCAGATTAGCCTACTGTGCCCTCATAATACCTCAGATCAGCTCATTGTGGCCCCATCAGACATCAGATCAGCTCATTGTGGCCCCATCAGACCTCATATCAGCTCATTGTGGCCCCATCGGACCTCAGATCAGCCTATTGTGGCCCCATCAGACAATAGATCAGCCCTCTGTGCGCGCATCATACCTTAGATCAGACCACTGTGCCCCCATCAGACCTTAGATCAGCCCACTGTGGCCCCATCAGACCTCAGATCAGCCCACTGTGCCCCCATCAGACCTCAGATCAGCCCACTGTGACCCCATCAGACCTCAGATCAGCCCACTTGCCCCCATCAGACCTCAGATCAGCCCACTGTGCCCACTACTGGACCAAAACATCCACAGCTAATTGTTTTGTTTAGACGCTGACTCAAATGATACAATAAACTGCTTATTCAGAATATCAATATAGTTGAATATTCCAGTGGGGCACAGGAGACAATGGGGGGAGGGTCTAATTCCTACTGGAGGGGCTACTAAGGACACTAAAGGGGGCATTATTATTACTGGGGCATTATAGGTGGCTTTATTAAAACTTAGGCAATGTAGGGGGCCTTATTACTAATCAGGGTTGCCAACCTTCCTTTCAAATTTTTCTGGACAACTGAACCAAAATTTACGGACGGCCCAAAATTTGTACGGACATACACCCCACCCCCTTTTAAGAGGACACGTCCACTTCCACACCCAATAATAAAGAGGATTGTTTAGTAGTTAAAAATAAAATATGGCATATGGAAACGAAATCAACAATTTTTAGCTGTTACATCCCTGCCATTGAGTGCTTTGTTTATGTGGCTGCAGTGATGATGCCTGTGACATGCTGGACTTTCTGGCATAATTTCTGCAGCCATGTAAGCAAAGACTGACAGGGATGTAATGGGCAAGTGTGCACATCTGTCACAATGTTGGTGATGTGCACACTGATGTGCAGATGTATGGCATGTGACCACTGCAGCCAGTTCTCAGCATCAGATCACTGATTGGTGATTAGCTGCAGCAGTAACATACCATATACTGGCAAGTCCTTGCTGCAGTTTAACAGACCAGAGCTGCATAAAATGGCTCTGAGGACATAGGACATATTTGGATGGACATTACATTACAAGATCATATAGCACCACATGCCTCTTAAATCCAGTGACGTCTCCCTGATGTAGGTGTTCTCTTTTCTCATCTTCTCTATTTGGCCCACACTGCCATGACACTTCTTTCAGCCCCATCTTCTCTCTGGAGAGTTTGACACAAAGACACCTTAGATTACCCACTTTTCTGTTATCCTGCTGCTACCTAAAATACTGTGCCCACTGTGCTCCCCAATGTCCCCAAATACTATACTTAAATATAACAGTGCCATATAGGTAGGACCCCATATAGTTACAGTGCTCCCCAAAGTCCCACTGATACTAATAATTATCTCCCAGAGTGCCCTCATTAATAATAGTGCCCCAATAGTGATAATGCTCCACGAGCAGCCCTTTTCGCAGTAGTGCCCCCCATATTGTACTAATAATAGTAACACCCCTGGTAGTAGAAATAATTCCCCATAATAGAATGTTGTAATGGTCTCAGTAATTATAGTACCCCTTATAGTGCCCCCAGTAGCTTAAACAGTCCACTCTAGTGCCCACAGTAGCTTAAATGGTCTCCTCTAGTGCCTCCAGTAGTTTAAGTAGCCTCCTATAGTACCCCCAGTAGTTTCGATAGCTCCATGTAGTGCCCCAGTAGTTTAGATAGCTCCATGTAGTGCCCCGGTAGTTTAGATAGCTCCATGTAGTGCCCCAGTAGTTTAGATAGCCCCCTGTAGTTCAGATAGTCCCTGTAGTGCCACGGTAGTTTAGATAGCCCCTTGTAGTTTAGATAGCCCCCATAGTACCCCCAGTAGTTTAGATAGCCCCAGTTCTTTCACTGTTAGCCTATTCTTTACTTTGGATGCCTACATTTGTACTTGTGATCAAACTGTGAGCCTTTTGTCTAAGGTAGGTCCTCATGTATGTAGAGGATGCATGTTGTATACAGAGGTATCTATGTGACATATACATGTATATAGAGGATTCATGTTGTATACAGAGGTATCTATGTGATGATGTATACATGTATGTAGAGGATGCATGTTGTATACAGACGTATCTATGTGATGACATCACATACATACCTCTGTATACAACATGCATCCTCTACATACATGTATACATCATCACATAGATACCTCTGTATACAACATGAATCCTCTACATACATGTATACATCACAGTGATATACAGATGTACCGGCCCGGGTTCTCTCCTTACTTTCCCCACTGGTCACTCACCCGGTCGGGCTCCTCCATTGCCGCTGTGTGTCACAGCACACCCAGTGTCCGGGCGCCATGTGAGTGCTGGTGACTGCGGCGTTTCCCGGCGTCTCCTGGATACTGGCTGCGATGTAATCACCGGAGGGGGCGGGACTTCCTGTCACAGGGACCTACAGGAAGCCGGGAACTAGTGCAGCACCACCTGCCTCATATGTGCGTTCCCCGGGCTGTAGCAGGACAGGAGGGCTGCGGTCAGGGTTACTTGCCAACTGTCCGTAGATTAACGGACAGGCTTTTTTTCTGCTGGACACTACGGACGGCAGGAAAAAACACCGTTTTTATGGACTGTTCATGAATCTACGGACGGTTGGCAACCCTGCTACTAATGGGGACACTATAGGGGGATTTATTGCTACTGAAGAACTATAGGGAAATTACTATTACTGGAGGCTTTATAGGTGACATTATTACTGGTGGAGGGTGAAGCTTAGTGGCGTGATGGGTGGAACTTTGTAGTGTGACAGGGATTTCCAGACACAACTTTGCTTAGGGCCCCAAAAATTTCAAATCTGTTCCTATATATTTGGCTTTGTACAGGCAGAAAATTATATACAATGTTTACCCAGAGTATTAATATGAACACAGTGCTTACATTCATCCAAATAAGATTTAAGAAAAATTATTAATATTATTTGTTATTTATTATTAAAGGACATCTGTCAGCAGATTTGTACCTATGAAACTGGCTTGTTACATGTGCACTTGGCAGCTGAAGACATCTCTGTTGGTCCCATGTTCATATGTGCCCACATTTCTGAGAAAAATTATGTTTTAATATATGGAATTGAGCCTACAGGAGCAATGTGGGTGTTGCCCATGCACCTAGAGACTCAGCTCCATCTGAAACTGCTGCTCCCTCTTCACTTTGATTGACAGGGCCAGGCATGATAATGTTTTTTACAAAGAAAAAAAGAGAAATTTCAGTCAGCACATCCCAGAGCGCAGGTGCTGGTTGCTATGGCTAAATACATATCAAAGGAAAATACATACAATGCAACCGCACACCGCTAACCAGATAAAGCACAAAATGCCATAGTGATATAGAGTACTCTGAAGCTCATGCTATGCTTGTTTAATAAATTAGAGATTCTTGGCAAATATATTTTGTACAAAATGATAATGTTTTTACTGCATGGCCTGCTCAATCAAAATGCAGGGGACATGGTAGTTGCAGAGAGAGCAGAGCCTGTAGATGTAAGGCAATATACCCCTAGAGGCTCATTTGCATATTTGAAAATGTTGACTCAGCAATCCGGGAACATATGAACATAGGACCAACACAGATGCCTGTGTACATGCAACATGTTAGCCAATTTCATAGGTACAAATCTGCTGACAGATGCCCTTTAAATAAATTATTTAATTTTTGCTTTACGTTAAAGGAATATATAACATATTTTTAAGACTATTTGGTGATATTTTTCATGTAACTATATATATATATATATATATATATATATATATATATATATATATATACGCCCATAATGTGAGATATGGGGTACAAAGATAGTGGGGCCATTCTTCATTAATGGAAACCTCAAGGCCACTGGATATGTGAAATTGCTACATGATGATGTGTTTCCCTCTTTATACACTGAAGCTGGCACGTTCCCTGAGTTTTTCCAACAAGATGGTGCACCACCACATTATGGGTGTCAGGTCCGAGCATTCCTAGATGAACAGTTTCCTTGAAAGTGGATTGGTCGTCGTGGGCCAGTTGAATGGCCCCCAAGGTCTCCTGATCTGACCACCTTAAACTTTTATCTTTGGGGTCATCTGAAGGCAATTGTCTATGCTGTGAAGATACGAGATGTGCAGCACCTGAAACTATGGATACTGGAAGCCTGTGCTAGCATTTCTTCTGCGGTGTTGCTATCAGTGTGTGAAGAGTGGGAGAAGAGGGTTGCATTGACAATCCAACACAATGGGCAGCATTTTGAACACATTTTATAAGTGGTCAGAAACTTGTAAATAACTCATGAAAGAATAACCAAGCACACCATTGTTTTTCTTGTGAAATTCTCAACAAGTTTGATGTGTCACATAACCCTCTTCCCATTGAAAAAACTAAAGTTGGATCCAAAATGGCCAACTTCAAAATGGTCACCACCCATCTTGAAAAGTTTTCCCCCTCCCATATACTAATGTGCCACAAACAGGCAGTTAATATTACCAACCATTCCCATTTTATTTAGGTGTATCCATATAAATACATATATATTCCTGCATTTTTCGTACTGACTCCTAAGCAGTGATCTCATTGTTATCACAGACAGGTTTACAACAATAGAAAATACCTCTGAAGCAATAACACATGATCCACCATTCACATTAGATGATGGTCACAGGGTCACAGCTTACTGTATCTTCTTGCTTCTTAAAGTTTTATTAAACACTTACATAAAAACAGGTTGCAGGGTAGACGCCATTCAGTGCACCAGGAGACCAGCGGCGACGGCCGTTTCGCACACACGTGCTTCCTCTGGCCTCTTCCTGATGATGCAGCTGCGTCACCGCCTCTTAAAGGGCCGCTGTCCCGGCACACTGTGACGGAGCAGCAGCACAACAACATCTCAGCACAAAGTTTTAATATTATTCACCATTTGCAATATGGTATGAATGATAGGAATGATCTAAGTTCCTTTATTGGCACTTAATTCCACTATTTGGTAGACAGACTTTGCTTCACATACATGTGTATATTGCAAATGGTGAATAATATTAAAACTTTGTGCTGATATGTTGTTGTGCTGCTGCTCCGTCACAGTGTGCCGGGACAGCGGCCCTTTAGGAGGCGGTGACGCAGCTGCGTCATCAGGAAGAGGCCAGAGGAAGCACGTGTGTGCGAAACGGCCGTCGCTGCTGGTCTCCTGGTGCACTGAATGGCGTCTGCCCTGCAACCTGTTTTTATGTGTTTAATAAAACTTTAAGCAAGAAGACTCTGGTGAGTGCTGCATCAATTCTCTTTCTACACATGCTTTTTGCAAGTTCTTTGCTATTTACTTTTTGTTGAGCACCACAGAGGAAGCTGACTCCAGTTTTGTGAGGGAACCCATGTTCACATGGACATTAGCCTTTTTGTGTAGTGCTATCCCCCCACAACCTTTCTGCTGACTATTTGTGCTTTACAGCTTACTGTATCTACTTCCCCTTCCTGCACAATGACCTCTTCATAGGTCACTGAGCATGTCTAATAAATTCTTCCACAGACGTCAGTGAACATCTCATATCCATTGTGTGTATATTCCATCTGGCTGCAGATGCATGTCTCTAAATGCTGTCAGAAAATAACATTTTTAAAAATACAGAGAAAATAAAAACAGATTAGAAAAAAGAGATATATTCATCTGATTATTATTAAAAATATAGGTGAAACATGTATGTTTTATGTCTGTCTCATTTTGCTACATGTCAAAAAAGTAAAACATAACACACTTTATAAGGCAATATGTTAAATGACAGAATATGGTAGTAATAGTAATGTATTTAAATAGTTTAAAATGTTGCTATTAATTACAAGAAAGACTAGGAAAAATTAAGTTTTTCTTTTTCTAATTCATCTTCATGAATGATAAAGTCTGTGAATTTTCATTTTTCATAATAAGAACAGAATAATAATAATAATAATAATAATAATAATAATAATAATTAAAACTTGCTTAGTGATGTCTCTAAAAATTGAGTGCTAGGTTTTCTCTTGGTGCTTCCCATGTGTAATTTATAGCTGGTCTACAAATTGAGAGTTATAGTTAATGAAAGTATTGATTTCCTATGTATTTCTCAGAGGGGAAATGAGTGTTTTAATTTTCAGTGTAAGTCAAGGTGCTGAATCTCCTTAAAGAGACCAGTCCTGTATGCTCCATGGGAGATGTATCTGCAAAGAAGATCTCCCAAGAAAAAGAGCCACCTATTGGAAGTGGCTCCCTCAAGATCCAAATTCCCAACAAGCCTTGGGATTTCACAAGGGAATATATCCAGGCCAGATGTTGTATAGATATCTAGCTTGGTTATCTTCCCTTGTCAAATCCCAAAACTTATAGAAAAGTTGGATCTTGACTCATAGGGACCCATTTCCAATAGGTGGAGCTGGCAAAATAGCTATGTTTCTTAAGAGATACCTCTCTTAAGAAATGACCTGTAAAATATGAACAATTTGAACAAAAGTGCCCCCTTTATCTGAAATTACCATATATGGACAACACTAAAATGATTTATGGTGGAATTGTATCTGGGAGAAAGCTCCATGGTTTACAAATTATTTTAACTGCACTTGGATGAGATTTATCTGCTTACCCTACTGGCTAAAGTCTCAAATTGATTCATCAATTAAGTGGAGTAGGGGAGAACTAATCGAGCTTCGGATCTAAGATCTTAAGTCGATTTGTTCAAAAACTTAGTTTTAATGCTGTACGGAGACCTTCTGAAGTTGGCTTTGGTATCGGCTGGTACCTCGGTACCGAAGCTGAATTCAAATTCCTGTTTTAAAATAAGTCGTAGAATCGAAGCCCGATGTTATTCACCGATGTCTTGTGCAACTTCAGACTTTTTACCTCACTGAAGCACATTCATTTAATGCTGTATACAGGTCTACGTGCAGCATTAAAACTACTTTAAGTTTTTGAATGAATTGACTTCAGATTTTGGACCCGAAGCTCGATTTGCTAACCCCTAATGTTGAGCATGGGGTTCCCATGTGTCTTTGTTTATCAAAAACATTTCAAAATTTGATCACCTTTTGCCTTCAAAACACTATAAATTCTTCTAGGTACACTTGCACAGTTTTTGAAGGAACTCACCAAGGATGTTGTTCAAACATCTTAGAGAACTAACAGATCTTCTGTTGCTCAGATCCTTTTGTCTCTTGTACAGTACAGTAATTCTAGACAGACTAAATGATATTGAGATCTGGGCTCTGTAGATGCATATTATCAATTCTAGGACTCACAAAAAGTCACAATTCTTTTTTATGTTGAAGATAAATCTTGATAGTTCTCTGGACATTGTATGTTTGGGGTCATTGTCCTCTAAAACCATGGCAAAAGATACAAAACATCTTTCATGATATGATAGTAAATATGCAGATGTACATGGCTACATTTATAAAATCACAGAAAACAATGCACTAAAACAATAGATGCAAACATGATATATGGACCTCACTCTAATAATAAAATCTGAGACTCTTAGCCAATATATTTTGATCAAAATACATCTAGGCCAGCTACTCTCAAGATAGAAGTGCATTCACAGCTGAATTTACTATCATATCATGCAGGATGTTTTGTATGATTTTTGATTAGTCTTGAAGGAGTGGCACCTTCAGATGTGAATGCGATTCTATCTTGGGAGTAGCATTCTTGTGCACTTTCGCCCCTCCTATTTAACAGGTGAACTTGATTAACAATACCCATCCTGTGAAAGCAATCTATTTGTGTGTGTGAAGTTGAAATTTTAATAATCCATTTACGTATTTTCAGTTTTCACACAGTTGGAATTTACATTTTTTGGCACTGTTAAATGCAATTAACCCAGTCCAGTAAATATATGTGATTACTGCAAGGTATAGCAGCAATCCACCTGTGTGTTTTTAATTGAGCGTAAGTCCATTTCCATGAGTTCAATTTTCATGCAGTTAGAATTTAGATGTTTTTGGGTAATTTAATGAAACCAGCAGATAGATGATCAACACCAATACACAGGCCAGCACACAAAAGTATCTGTGAGGGAAAGCAAGTTTAAGCTTAAAACAGTTTGCCAGAATGCCAGTAGGCTGCAGTTCTCTCTGCTGGCTTCAAAAAGGCGGAACATTACAGTTGAGGAAAAAGAGGATGATATAGTGGATTGAATGGCTCACTCCTCCTCTCAGTAGCAGAAGGATGACATGGAATTGACTTCAGAGTCAAACGCTGTGCCAAGGAGCCAGAGGTCACAGCGTTCCTCCTGCTCTTTGAAGCCCCAAAGAAAGCTTTCAGTGGAGTTCTCCCAGTCTTCACTGCCCCTTCCACGAGAAATGCCTTCCTTTTTCCTAAAAAGTGGCAAGAAAACCCCACCATGCCCTACGGCAGATAGTCAAGAGAGTCTCCCTCTTGACAACTTGTGTGAGAGCCCTCACCATTTGGGTTGCCCTAAGGAGGAGGTTGGGGAGGAGGATGGTGTGACTCTATGCATAACTGTGTTGATGGTGGTAGTAATAGTGGCACCTGTAGCCACAACATTGGTGGTGTGGGCAGTTACATTGACAGTCAGGGGAAACACAGAGCACGAGAGTGGAGCCCTGGAGCCCTTCATGATATCTCACAGTCTGAGAAAAGTGGCAGGAGAAGTGAGGACTCGAATGATGATTGTGTGCTCAGAAGGAGGTAACCCAGGGGTGGATATACCGCCTGTGCATCATGTTCAGCTGCAAAGGGGCCCAGAGAGGGAAGGGAGCCCTTTTCAGTGCCAGCAGAGGTGTGGGGGATGGGGCCCTGATTAGGACTTACTCTGAATCTGCTGCCGTTCTGGCTGTACTCCATAGCAAAGGACCTTCGATGACATCATAGTCATGTGATCTTTTCAACACAGGATGTGGTGGTAGGACCTGTGATGAGGTCACCATCATGTGACCAGTGCAGAGAAAGGCAGCGCTGAACAGTGGAGACCTGTGATGCTATGTAAGTGCCAGAGACATGCTGGAAGATGTGGTTCTCCCCATTATACCTCCGCCCTGTTTATTGATAGGGAAATATGTTATTTAACTGGGACTGTTTGTTAGAGGGGGAGAGGGGAAGGGTGTTATTTACATGGGACTGTATGTTATAGAAAATTGGGGGAGATGACTGCTGTTATTTACATGGGACTGGATATTATACAAGTCTGGTCTGGTGGTAGATGACTGGTGTTATTTATATGGGGCTGGAGTGATGTAGGGTATGGAGTGATGTTATTTACATGGCACTATGTGTTGGAGGGCGCTGAAGGGGGGATTTACATGGGACTGTATCATATAGAAGACTGGTGGGAGAGGACTGGTGTTATTTACATGGGACTGTATTGTATAGAACACTGGTTGGAGAGGACGGGTGTTATTTACATAGGACTGGATGGTATAAAAGACTGGAGGGAGAGGAGTGATGGTATTTACACAGGACTGCATAGTATAGAAGAAGGAGAGGTTATTTACATGGGACTGTATGATATAGAAAATTGGTGGGAGATGACTGGTGTTATTTACTTGGGACTGCATGGTATAGAAGACTGGAGGGAGAGGACAAGCATTATAATTTATAGGGGCACTACAGGAGGGTATACGGGAGGAAGCATTAAAATTACAGGGGACACTGCAGGTAACATTGTAAATACTGTGGGCATTGGTGATGGGCATTTCTACTGAGGGCTGCCTTATAGATTGGCCTTATTTCTATCAGGGGTGTCCTATAGGGGGGCCGTATTAGTACTGAGGGCACTGTAGAGAGCCTTATTACCACTGTGGGTACTATGGTAAGGGGGGACTTCTGCCTAGCAGTGAGCCCGGTGACGTCACTAGCACTAATGGATAGGCTTTAGTGCCACCCTAGCCTGTAAAGCCACCCATCAGTGCCAGTAACGTCTCCGCTTAGCAGTGTAAAAATGTAAACAAAACAGCCCAGGGCAAGGGAGAGTGTTGGAGTATGAAATATCATAGGGGCTGAGTGGGGGAGAAGGGGTTATGTCCATGGGAGGTCGGGGGGCCCAGGTACATTCCTTGCACAGGGGCCCTCTGCTGTCTGTGTCCGCCCCTGAGGTAACCGTGGCCACGTCTGTTTCGGGTACTGGTAATGATGTTGTAGGTGGATTAGGCCCAAAAGGTGCCAGAGGTGCCAGAGCTTTGCTGCCTGTAGCTCTGTGAGAGCAACTCCTATATGGCACTTTTTCTCCACAAGGCAGACACACAAAACCACAGCGATACTCAAGATCTGAAGGATTAAATTAAGCCGTGGCCATTCAAACACAATTATAGGTACCAGAGGTCTATTACTGCACATGAAGCGGCACCACTGGATCCTTTGGGAAAATACAACTGTCCAGCATTCCCAATCAGAACAAGTCTGTCCTCCTTTTCCCGTTCCTCTTTGCGGCAGCCAACCACATCCTCAAGCAATACAGAATCTTTGTCATCATCATCACCTTCTTCTTCTCCTGCTAAGACTCCACCTTTTCCTTAACTCCATCATAAAACATCAATAATAATTTGGCCATGAAAAAATTTTCTCCGCCAGCAACCACTTTGTCCACAAACTGAAACTCCGCCTGGACACCTTGCTAGCAGTACAGTCGCTGTGCTACAATTGTACTCTCACGTGGAAGAGAATGCATGCCACATCTTGTGACTTGCTAGCCATCAAGCTGCACTCTACAGTGGATACCTAGAGCAGCTATTATGGGCAGGGAGAGTACATTTCTTTCATGGCCCACTGGGTCAATTATTTTTGCCTCAGTGGAGAGGCAACTCCCCAGTACCATGGCCAGGACCTTTTGACCTCTTCCCATCATATTATGGGGCTGGCTCCCACGGCAGGCACTCATCTACCTCTTCCACCTCCTCCTCCATGGAAACGGTCCTGTTCCCAATAGCAGCAGGGCACTGCGTCACTCACACTGCCTATCTTTCCTATCACATGTGTCAAGTCAAGCATTGCCCCTCCGTGTTGTAGCTGATCAGACCTGGGAGAGAGTAGCCACACCGGTGTAGTACATCAATCAGTAAACATCCTGCTAGCTGCCATCTCGCTGACTCCAACTGGGCAAAGTGGTCAGTGACAATAGGCACAACATGCTAGCTATCCTGAACCTGGATGAAATAACACACACTCCCTGCATGGCCTTTTAAAAAATGCACTGGCTTGCCTAAGATGCTTGCAATGTCCAGGAGACTGTCCCTCTTTTCAGCCATTCTCACGTGGTGAGGAATGCCCTCTGGGACTTGCTGCTTCAGAATGGTATGCAGCTACACCACTTAATCTGCCACTTTCCAACCCATTAGAATTCAACATTGCACATGCTTGAGTGTCTGTATGAGCAGTCTGTGTGCACCAGACCGCCTCAGCAGGGAGCATGTGTTGTTTGCACGTCGGACAGTGGGAGCTCATCCCCATAATATGTATTTTTGAAAAGATGCTGATGCTCACATACTGTAACAGGTGGCCCTGTAGCTGTTGGGAACCAGAACGAGAAACTCCAATGGGGAAGAGGTGCTTCCGCTTAAGACGGAAGAGGAGTTAGATGTGGAGGAGAAAGAGGATGAGGATTAAGATTATGGTGACACTGGCCACAACACCCAATCGTCTCAATGGGAGGCGGAGGTGGAAAGAACTATCTCCTTGGGCATGGTTGGCCACAATAGGGACCAGTAAACTCGTCTGTCTATACAGTGACAGGCAAGCAATCTGAAAGGGAAGCTCCCTTCAAACCACCATGGGCAGCAAAAGCCACAGCCGCAGCCATTTCAGTCTACTCAACATGATGGCGCAGTTTTTCCATGTGCAACATTTGGCTGAGGCCAGTCAGTAAGCTGATAGCTACCACCTCAATGACCAAGTTCAGACCTACCTAAACTATGGCCAGTCTCTGTTGCATACCCAGTTCCTTGACCTTATGAATGTGTGGCAGGCAAACTGGAACATTGGCCCAAACTGGATAAGCACAATCCCTTTCTTCTTTCTTGCTTGGCCTTCAGTGTCCTCTAGGAGAGGGTTTCTAACAGTCCAGGCTGGGTCATGTATCATGCCACCAATGCCTGAGGGTCAGTTTCCGTGCACTCACTTTCCACACAGTTAAAATTCAAAATTTTGGGGGAGGGGTGACTTCCATTTTATTAAGAAGCATACGTCCGTGATTACTGCATCAATATCAACATTTTATCACAGTCAAGGCAATGCTGGCAGTGTGTAAAACAAGTATGGTAGATACTGTGGTAGTCACCAGTGTGGTGACGTAGGATATGGATTCAGATGATAGCCAAAAAAATAGGCTTAATGGAAACCACTTGTTACGGCGCTGTCAGCAGGGATGACAATAGGATAAGACAAAAATTGATTCTTCTTTATTAGTCTACGCGTTTCAAGGGCGTACAGCCCTCTTCCTCAGGACAATAAAAGCGGTATAACCGCATGGTACATAGTCGGCGTTTTATACACAGTTTCGGCGCGCTCGTTATTCTAAAGGTGGAGTTCAAAGGCTGGGCGTGTTTTTGTATAATGAGCCAGTACCTCTCCATAATAAATAAATAAAAACATTTTCGAGCAGTTAAAATATATACTTTCTTTGTATAGTATTTGTTGATATGTGTCTTACTATCCTTGAACTGTTTCAATGTGTCTGTTTCTATTTCTCATGTTATTGTGTATCCATCGGGTTCTCCCCGTATCGTTGGGGTCTAACTGTGATTTACTTCCCCTACTTCTCCCTGGTATTTTCCTTGAAGTCCTATGTTTGGCTCGCTGTATTGGAACTCCCACTTCGTATCCCATGTTAATGGTGAATCTATATTTGACACACTGTGCCCTTTGGCAGAGTTCATCTTGTGGGGGGGTAGGTGATGCGCTGCAATGTCTCTCTCAAGATCTTGTGCTGCGCTCCTGGAGGCCATTCTATAGGGCAGACGTATTCTCATTTTGACATATTTTGACATATTTTTATGTAATATTTCCAACATCTATATGCTGGTAATAATGATGTTGTCACCGTAATTGATATGATAACAGGGTGAGACCCAGTTAATATATGGCAATTATTATTTGTACATATTTACATACATGCATACAAACATACCTGTATGCACACGTATATACATGTATACACATATACATCACTACATGCATACACCTATACACGCATCCACAGATACGCTGTCATGCATATCCATAGATGGTTATATTCCCGCAAACGTTCCTAATAAATGATTTGTGGGATGGTTTCAGGTGGCAGGGCAATGCAAATAGTGCAATGGTTCCCATTGGGGGATAAGCGGTAATTAGATGGTAAGTATTATTGGTTATTTTTCAAGTAGACCATTATATTATGGTTTCACTTATTTCATTGAGCCCTTTCGGGTTGAGGGTATCCAGTTGGTATATCCAATATACCTCTCTTTTTTGCAGCCTCTCAAACCTATTGAACGGATTGTCAGGGACATAATCAATAGGTGTAATTTTAAAGGGATGTTTCTCTTTTTGTGGGGTTAATGCGCAGTGCCTTGAAATGCTATGTTTCATATAACCCCTCTTGATATTATATCTATGTTGGTTAACCCTGCAATGTAGGGCTTGTGTTGTACGGCCCACATACTGTAGCCCACAAGCACATTCTATTAGGTAGATAACAAAGGTTGAGTGGCAGGTGAGATGGTATTTTATCCCGAATTCTGTTCCATTATACTTAGAAGAGAAGGACGTTCTTCCATGTGTGATTGTTTTACAGCATAGACAGTTTTTGGCTCCACATTTATAACTCCCCACTATTTTTTCTAATGCTTTTTTGGTCAATAAGGTTTCTGATTTATTGTGCTGTTTGGGTCTGCTTGGTGCCAGGATATTCTTAATGGTGGGGGCTCTTCTATATGTAATTTTTGGTTTTTTTGTGAGATATTTTTCTAGGTATGGATCCTGTATCAGGATATACCAATATTTCTCTAAGCTTTTTTGTATCTGTTTGTTGGAAGTGTTATATTGAGTGACAAATCTTATTTCTTTTGTCCTCTGTGGCAATTTTTGTTTGGTTATTAGGGATTCTTCTTGTGTCAGTAATCCACTCCTCTCGATTGCGTTTTTAATGAGTTGTTTTGGATACCCTTTTTCTTTGAATCTTTTTTCCAATATACTTGTTTGGGTTTTGAAGTCACTGTTATTGGTACAGTTCCGTCTAATCCTCTTACATTGGCTGAAAGGTATGTTTTTCAACCATTTTTTATGGTGAAAACTTGAGAAGTGGATGTAGCTGTTCGTATCGACCTTTTTAAAAAATGTTTTCGTACATAACTGATTATTTTCAGAGGAGACTATTATGTCTAAAAACTCCATTTCCGATTTATTATAGTTGGGGGTGAAAGTTATCCCCCATTTGGTGTTATTAAGTGACTCACAGAACTTTTTTGCTGTTGTTTCATCCCCTTCCCAGATAAAGAACAGATCATCAATATACCTTTTATAGTATTTGATGTGTTTATGGAAAGTAGGGTGGTTGGATATGAATCTGCTCTCAAACTCCCCCATAAACAGATTAGCAAACGCCGGTGCCACTCGCGTTCCCATCGCGGTCCCTCGGCCTTGGTGATAAGTTTTATTGTTGTAGATGAAGAAATTATTCTCCAGTACAAACTTTAGACTCTCTAATAGAAATCCCTTTTGCGGAGATTGTAATGTTGTGTCTCTTTCTAAGACCGATTTTATACAATCTATTCCCAATTCATGTTGTATATTGGAATAGAGGGATGTTACGTCCATTGTTAGCATTGCGTACGTGTCTTCCCATGTAATAGTTTTTAATTCACATATTAGCTGGGCTGAGTCATGAAGATAGCTCGGTAGGTTTTTTACGTATGGCTGCAAGAATAAATCTAAATATTGGGACAGGTTACTAGTGGCACTTTTGGTGTTAGAGATAATCGGTCTCCCAGGGGGGTGTGTTGCATTTTTATGGATTTTTGGTAAATGATAAAAATATGGTACACAGGGGGTTCTAGGAATCAGAAAGTTTCGTTCTTTTTTGTTTATGTAAAGGTTGTCATATGCATTTTTTATAAGATTATTCAATTTTTTGTTTATTTCTGGAAAGGGATCGTGTGTTATGTGTTTATAATATAAATTGTCATTTAGAATGTTTTGGGCTTCTTTTTCATAATCTTCATAATCCTGTATTACTACCCCTCCCCCTTTGTCGGCAGGTCGAATAATTATCTCTTTATTGTTTTTTAGGGTATTCAGTGCTTTCCGTTCTAGATTTGTTAGATTCCTTTTAGGAAATAATATCTTAGTTTGATTGGTGATTCTTTTTAAATCAGTGGCTAATAAGTCGAAGAAGGTCGGGATGTGATGTCCCTGACTTTGTAATGGAAAGAAGCTGGACTTTGGGCGGACATCCAGATGTTTAAAATCTTTCATATTGGTATTTTCTGTATTTATACTATTTTCAACGGCATCCCCCCTTATAGTTTTTTTTATTATTCTTCCTCTCTTCTTTCTTAAAGTTAGTTGTTTTTTCTTTCTCATTTTCTATATCAAAATGTCTTGTGAGTGTCAGATTGCGTCTAAATTTCTGGATGTCTATAAATAGACCCAGAGGATCAACCTTATTTTCTGGGCAAAAAGATAGTCCCTTTAGTAGTAGATTGATTTCATGTTTACTTAATGTATGAGTAGATAAATTGAAAATTTTTATTGTTGGAATTTTTTTGGGGAGTGTAGTAGTATCGTTAATTACTGGGTTTTTCCTTTTTTGGCGTTTTCCACCTCTCTTACCTCTTGTTCTAATTTTCTTTTTGTAGGGAAATAGTGTGTTATTTGTATGTTTTGTCTCGTGGGAGGACATCCTAAAAAAACCGGAGGAGTAGATGGTTCTGATTGTCCGATCTGCTTTAGGAAAGGTACACACGCCTCTAGACCTTGTTCTGAATTGTCTATAATGATGGTATCTCTTTTTGTATGACTACGGACAGAGGGATCTGGAGATGGTGTTAGATGTAACGTGTATTCATTTCTTGGAGGTGTGGCATATCCCGTAATTATTTTTTGAGGGTTGCTAATGTCTTGTCCAAGATCAATCAGGTTCTTGGATTCGGTAGTTGTCTGTTCGTATTTGGTCTTTTCATCAGTTACATTTCTTCTCAGTTTATGTTCTAAATATTTTGCTTTTAGGGTCCTAAATTTGTCTAGGAACTCATCTGTTTCTGCATTATTTGTTGTGGGTAGAACTGGATTTTTATCACTGGGTTGCCTTATTTCGTTGGCTATATTGCTTACCCTATTCTGAATTGCTTTTTCGGGTAAGTGTATTCCTGTTGCTCCCTTCTTGGTCTCAATAGGTTCTATATGATTTTTTTGGTAATGTTGTTCGGTATCCTCTTTATGTTTATGTGTGTTATATTTATGAATCGGTTTATAGTGCTGATTGGTAAATGACCTGATTCTTTGATTGCCTTTTTCATATTTATTTCTCTGAAAGTTTCTACTTGTTGGGTTATTTTGTTCACTATATTTTGATTTAATTGGAGTTTCTACATCTCTCCTATTAGTTTTATTGTTATTGTTATTCCGGTATGTATTTTGTTTTTTGTCTGTTCTATCTCTTATTAATTTATGGGATTTTTTGGCAATAATATCCTGTTCGTTTTCATATATCCTATTTGTTAGATTATGATTAATACTAGGAAAATCACGATGAAATTGAAATTGATGTAATTTATGGATATTTTCTTCTGCTTTTTTCGTGTGTATTTCTGCTAATTCCCTCCTTTTGTTTAAAACTATCCTTATTAGACCTGCTGCACATTGGTCCAAATAATCATTCCATTCATACACAAAATTGGTGTCATCTGGGAATGTGGGTTTCATATACATTCTAAGGCCTCTAGGTGCAATATTTTCATTCAAATACATGTTTAAAAAGGTCATATCTATTTGATGGAATAGCTCATTTTTCAAATGTTCCTCCAAGGACTTAAAGAGATCTAACATAAGTTCTGTTTCTTCTTTGGAAAAGTCTGTTATGTTGGCGCAAGAGGCACCTTGGGGTGTGTTCTGTTTTTCAGACTGAATAGTGTATCTTGAGATCATAAGATCACGTTGGCATAGTCTATGTTGGAAATATTCCATTTTTTAGCTTCTCAGTATTTTCTGGATCGCTTCCCCTTATGGTGAAACACTTGTTCTCTGGGCAGCTGTATGGACGGACGTCCTCCGGTGGCAGTAAACTGTTCCGGACACTCAAATGTATATAAGAAAAAAGCAGAAAAGAAACAGCGCCCCTTGTGTGATATCACCGATATTTTAGGTAAGATAAAGTAAATATCAGCTTACCGAATGTTGTTGTGAAGAGTCACAACAACTGTACAAGCTCGGCTGGTATTTTTCCCACCAGCGCTGGGAGTTGCTGTGCTGCTGCCTCGGTCTCCTCCTCCTCCCTCCAGGGGATGTGAAGACAATTCAAGATTCAGATGATAGCCAAAAAAATAGGCTTAATGGAAACCACTTGTTACGGCGCTGTCAGCAGGGATGACAATAGGATAAGATAAAAATTGATTCTTCTTTATTAGTCTACGCGTTTCAAGGGCGTACAGCCCTCTTCCTCAGGACAATAAAAGCGGTATAACCGCATGGTACATAGTCGGCGTTTTATACACAGTTTCGGCGCGCTCGTTATTCTAAAGGTGGAGTTCAAAGGCTGGGCGTGTTTTTGTATAATGAGCCAGTACCTCTCCATAATAAATAAATAAAAACATTTTCGAGCAGTTAAAATATATACTTTCTTTGTATAGTATTTGTTGATATGTGTCTTACTATCCTTGAACTGTTTCAATGTGTCTGTTTCTATTTCTCATGTTATTGTGTATCCATCGGGTTCTCCCCGTATCGTTGGGGTCTAACTGTGATTTACTTCCCCTACTTCTCCCTGGTATTTTCCTTGAAGTCCTATGTTTGGCTCGCTGTATTGGAACTCCCACTTCATATCCCATGTTAATGGTGAATCTATATTTGACACACTGTGCCCTTTGGCAGAGTTCATCTTGTGGGGGTAGGTGATGCGCTGCAATGTCTCTCTCAAGATCTTGTGCTGCGCTCCTGGAGGCCATTCTATAGGGCAGACGTATTATCATTTTGACATATTTTGACATATTTTTATGTAATATTTCCAACATCTATATGCTGGTAATGATGTTGTCACCGTAATTGATATGATAACAGGGTGAGACCCAGTTAATATATGGCAATTATTATTTGTACATATTTACATACATGCATACAAACATACCTGTATGCACACGTATATACATGTATATACATATACATCACTACATGCATACACATATACACGCATCCACAGATACGCTGTCATGCATATCCATAGATGGTTATATTCCCGCAAACGTTCCTAATAAATGATTTGTGGGATGGTTTCAGGTGGCAGGGCAATGCAAATAGTGCAATGGTTCCCATTGGGGGATAAGCGGTAATTAGATGGTAAGTATTATTGGTTATTTTTCAAGTAGACCATTATATTATGGTTTCACTTATTTCATTGAGCCCTTTCGGGTTGAGGGTATCCAGTTGGTATATCCAATATACCTCTCTTTTTTGCAGCCTCTCATACCTATTGAACGGATTGTCAGGGACATAATCAATAGGTGTAATTTTAAAGGGATGTTTCTCTTTTTGTGGGGTTAATGCGCAGTGCCTTGAAATGCTATGTTTCATATAACCCCTCTTGATATTATATCTATGTTGGTTAACCCTGCAATGTAGGGCTTGTGTTGTACGGCCCACATACTGTAGCCCACAAGCACATTCTATTAGGTAGATAACAAAGGTTGAGTGGCAGGTGAGATGGTATTTTATCCCGAATTCTGTTCCATTATACTTAGAAGAGAAGGACGTTCTTCCATGTGTGATTGTTTTACAGCATAGACAGTTTTTGGCTCCACATTTATAACTCCCCACTATTTTTTCTAACGCTTTTTTGGTCAATAAGGTTTCTGATTTATTGTGCTGTTTGGGTCTGCTTGGTGCCAGGATATTCTTAATGGTGGGGGCTCTTCTATATGTAATTTTTGTTTTTTTTGTGAGATATTTTTCTAGGTATGGATCCTGTGTAGACGTAGGATATGGAGGCATGATCTAGGTAAAGGAGTGACAGAGCAAAGGAAAGTTATGCCCCAACGCTGCCTACTAACTACCTATTAGCAAGGTCTGTTTCTAATGCCGCCAGATGTAAGGTAGCCTTATAAGGATAGCTATGTTACATCTAGTGGCGTTAGAGACAGAGCTTGCTTAGAGCTTATTTATATACCCAGAGGAGCATTGCCTGGCTAGTATGACTCCTCATGCTGATTAGGCCATCTCCATAAGAAGATATAGTATCTCCCATTATCCATATTTGAAATGTCTTATTACATGCTTTCTTGAAAGAGCTCAATCACCTCTGATCTGTGATCCAGGGAGCAAAGGGCAGCTCCATGCATTTGTGGTTTGTGTATGTATATACAGTGCCTTGCGAAAGTATTCGGCCTCCTGGAACTTTTCAACCTTTTGCCACATTTCAGGCTTCAAGCAAAAAGATATAACTTTTTAAATTTTTGGTGAAGAATCAACAAGTGTTGTTGAAGTGGAATGAAATTTATTGGATCATTTAAACTTTTTTGTAATAATAAAACTGAGTGGGGCGTGAAAAATTATTTGGCCCATTTACTTTCAGTTCAGAAAACTCACTCCAGAAGTTCATTAAGGATCTCTGAATGATCCAATGTTGTCCTAAATGACTGATGAAGATAAAAAGAATCCACCTATGTGTCATCAAGTCTCCGTATAAATGCACCTGCTCTGTGATAGTTTTAAAGCACCATGAGAGCATCATGAAGACCAAGGAACACACCAGGCAGGTACGTGATACTGTTGTGGAGAAGTTTAAAGCCGGATTTGGATACCAAAAGACATCCCAAGCTTTAAACATCCCAAGGAGCACTGTGCAAGCGATCATATTGAACTGGAAGTAGTATCAGACCACTGCAAATCTACCAAGACTCGGCCGTCCCTCTAAACTTTCATCTCAAACAAGGAGAAGACTGATCAGAGATGCAGCCAAGAGGCCCATGATCACTCTGGATGAACTGCAGAGATCTATAGCTGAGGTGGGAGAGTCTGTCCATAGGACAACAATCAGTCCAACACTTCACAAATGTGGCCTTTATGGAAGAGTGGCAAGAAGAAAGCCATTTCTCAAAGATATCCATAAAAAGTCTTGTTTACAGTTTGCCACAAGCCACCTGGGAGAAACACCAAACATATGGAAGAAGGTGCTCTGGTCAGATTAAACCAAAATCGAACTTTTTGGAAACAATGCAAAACGATATGTTTGGCATAAAAGAAACACAGCTCATCACCCTGAACACACTATCCCCACTGTCAAACATGGTGGTGGCAGCATCATGGTTTGGGCCTGCTTTTCATAAGCAGGGACAGGGAAGATGGTTAAAATTGATGGGAAGATGGATGGAGCCAAATACAGGACCAATCTGGATGAAAACCTGTTGGAGTCTGCAAAAGACCTGAGACTAGGACGGAGATTTATCTTCCAACAAGACAATGATCCCAAACATAAAGCAAACTCTACAATGGAATGGTTCAAAAATAAACGTATCCAGGTCTTAGAATGGCCAAGTCAAAGTCCAGGCCTGAATCCAATTGAGAATATGTGGAAACAGCTGAAAAATGCTGTTCACAAACGCTCTCCATCCAACCTCAAAGAGCTCGAGCTGTTTTGCAAGGAAGAATGGGCAAGAATTTCAGTCTCGAGATGTGCAAAACTGATAGAGACATACCCCAAGCGACTTGCTGCTGTAATTGCAGAAAAAGGTGGCGCAACAAAGTATTAATGCAAGGGGGCCGAATAATTTTGCACACCCCACTTTTCAGTTTTATTATTACAAAAAAAGTTTAAATGATCCAATAAATTTCATTCCACTTCACAATTGTGACCTACTTGTTAATAATCGTTATTCGAGACGAACTTTTCCCGATGCTCGGGTGCTCGTTTCGAGTAAAGAACCCCATTGAAGTCAATGGGAGACTCGAGCATTTTTTGCAGGGGACCAAGGCTCTGCCAAGGGAAGGCTGGGTGAAAACCTGGAAACATCAGACAATGATGGAAACACCACGGAAATAGACAGGAAACAGCAGGGTCAGCATGCATGGATGCCTCTGAGGCTGCCTAATCCCACCATTACCCCAAAATCTCCTGCAACAGCCTGGTGGTTACCCTCATGGCAATTGTGCTCACCCAGACCAAGAAAGGCGAGGCACATGCCCATCACATGTTAGGGAAGCACCCAACTAGGTGCAACGAAGGTCCATCACTCATGCCCATGCTGGCACTGCTCTCCTATCCCCAGCCACACGATGAAGGCATAAGCCTGACACAGCATGGCGGTGACACCACCAATGACTTTTTCTGACTGAGAATGCAGTGAAATGGCTTTTGTTGAGCCTCCAAAAAATTTTTTCTTTTCGGATTACATAAAGTCGACCCTCAGCAAAAAAATTTTTTTTTAAATGTCGGTACTTGCGCCTCCTGAAAAATTGTTTTGGACTGTCTGTTTGACGCTCCTGAAACATTGTTTTACATTGTCTGTAGTTGACACTGCGGAAAAATTGTTTGGAGAGAGGGCCTGTAGGTGGCCATCCGGAAAAATTGTTTGGAGAGAGGGCCTATAGGGGGCCCTCCGGAAAAATTGTTTAGAGAGAGGGCCTGTAGGTGTCCCTCCGGGAAAATAGTTTAGAGAGAGGGCCTATAGATGGCCCTCCGGAAAAATTGTTTGGAGAGGCCTGTAGGAGGCCCTCTGGAAAAATTGTTTGGAGAGAGGGCCTGTAGGGGGCACTCCGTAAAAATTGTTTAGAGAGAGGACCTGTAGGTGGCCCTCCGGGAAAATTGTTTAGAGAGAGGGCCTGTAAGTGGCCCTTCGGAAAAATTGTTTGGAGAGAGGGCCTGTAGTGGGCACTCCGGAAAAATTAGGCAAAGATGACAAGGAGGAGGAGGAGTATGAGGAGTAGAGAAGAGGAATCGGATACATAAGTACATAAGTAATGTTAATCTTTAGCTGCTTTCCCCCAGCGGAGATTTGAATTCCGGTGAAATCCAGGCTTTGTTCATTTTAATAAGCGTCAGCCTGTCAGCGCTGTCAGTCGACAGGCGTGTATGCTTATCGGTGATGATGCCACCAGCTGCACTGAATACCCGCTCTGACAACACGCTAGTGGCAGGGCAGGCCAGCACCTCCAAGGCGTACAGCGCCAGTTCAGGCCACATGTCCAGCTTTGAAACCCAGTAGTTGTATGGAGCAGAGTGAGCGGTCCGGACGTTGGTATGGTCAAGTAGGTACTCCCTCACCATCTTTCTGTTAAGCTCACCCCTACTCTGCCTAGACTGGGGACAGGTGACAGTGTATTGCTGGGGTGACATAAAACCGGCAAAGGCCTTGGAGAGCGTTCCCCTGCCAGTGCTGGACAAGCTGCCTGCTCGCCTCCTCTCCCACAGAACCACGCCCTCTGCCGCTAGCGGTGTCAGATGGGAAGGATTGTTTCAGCTTGTGCACCAGGGCCTGTTGATATTGATTCACTCTCATACTCCTTTCCTCTACAGGGATGAGAGTGGAAAGGTTCTGCTTGTACCGTGGGTCCAGGAGAGTGAAAACCCAGTAATCAGTGTTTGAAAAAATTCTTCTAACGCGAGGGTCACGGGATAGGCAGCCTAACATGAAGTCTGCCATGTGCGCCAGAGTCCCAACACGCAAGAATTCCCTCTCCTCACTGGCCTGACTCTCCATTTCCTCCTCCTCCTCCTCCGCCTCTTCAGCCCATACACGCTTAAAAGTTAAGAAGGACTGAGCATTGGTACCCTCTTCTGTCTCGCCCACATTCTCCTCCTCTTCCTCCTCATCCTCATCCCCCTCCTCCGATACGCGCTGAGAAACAGACCGGAGGGTGCTCTGGCTATCAAGCGACGTATCTTCCTCCACCGTCTCTTGTGAAAAGAGCAAAGCTTCCGACTTCATGCTGAGCAGTGAGTTTTTCAACAGGCAAAGCAGCGGGATGGTGAGGCTGATAATGGCGGCATTGCCGCTGACCATCTGTGTTGACTCCTCAAAGTTGCTCAACACCTGGCAGATATCAGACATCCACGTCCACTCCTCATTGTAGACTTGAGGAATCTGACTGACCTGACTACCAGTTCTGGTGGAAGTTGACATCTGGTAGTCTACAATCGCTGTGCGCTGCTGGTAAACTCTGGATAACATGTTTAATGTCGAATTCCATCTTGTGGGCACGTCGCACAACAGTCGGTGAGCGGGCAGTTGTAGGCGGCGCAGCGCTGCGCTGTCCTGAGAGTGGCAGCATCTGTGGTCGACTTGGAAAAATGCGCACAGATGCGGCGCACCTTGGTGAGCACATCAGACAGATTGGGGTATGTCTTGAGGAACCGCTGAACTATGAGATTGAACACGTGGGCCAGGCATGGCACATGTGTCAGTCTGCCGAGTTGCAGAGCCGCCACCAGGTTACACCCATTGTCACACACAACCATGCTTGGCTTGAGGTTCAGCGGTGCCAGCCACAGATCGGTATGCGCCGTGATGCCCTGTATTAGTTCTTGGGCGGTGTACCTTTTGTCACCTAAGCTCAGCAGTTTGAGCACTGCCTGCTGGCGCTTACCCACGGCACTGCTGCTGTGCCAAGAGCTACCGACTGAAGGCGCCGTGCCCACGGATGGTAATTTGGATGAGGTGGTGGAGGTGGAGGAGGAGGAGGGGTCAGAGGAGGAGGCATAGTACGTCTGAGAGACCATGACCGAGGTAGGCACCGCAATCTTCGGTGTGGGCAGTATATGAGCGGCCCTAGGGTCAGACTCGGTCCTAGCCTCCACCAAGTTAACCCAATGTGCCGTCAGTGAGATATAGTGTCCCTGCCCGGCAGCACTTGTCCACATGTCCGTGGTTAGGTGGACCTTCTCAGAAACAGCGTTGGTCAGGGCACGGATGATGTTCTGTGACACGTGCTGGTGTAGGACTGGGACGGCACATCGGGAAAAATAGTGGCGGCTGGGGACCGAATACCGAGGGGCAGCCACCGCCATGAGGTTGCGAAAGGCCTCGGTCTCTACCAGCCTATAGGGCAGCATCTCCAGGCTCAGCAATTTGGAGATGTGGACGTCGAGGGCTTGGGTATGTGGGTGGATGGAACTGTATTTCTTCTTGCGCTTCAGCGTCTGCTGTAAAGACAGCTGAACGCTGCACAGGGACACATTGGTGGAGGTTGTGGAGGATCGTGGAGGCGAAGGTGTGGTTTTCCGGCGGGAGGCGCTCGTGCCGGGGTCCTGGGCAGGGGTTTGACTAGCAGAGGCAGTGAGTGACACAGGGGAAGGAGCAGTGGTGGGACCCGCAGGAGGTGAACGGCCTTGGTTCCATTGAGTGGGGTGTTTAGCACTCCTATGCCTGCACATGCTGGTGGTGTTTAGGCTAGTAGTGGTGACACCCCTCCTGATCCTGGTGTGGCACAGGTTGCACACCACAGTCCGTTGGACATCCTCAATTTCTTTAAAGAACCTCCAGACTTGCGAACATCTAGGCCTCGCCACGGGAGCTTCACTACGTGAAACAGTTGCTGCTGATGCACCAGCTCTGCCGCTGCTTCTCCCTCTGGCCACACCACTGCCTCTTCCAACCTGTTCTGGTGCAGCACTCGCCTCCGCCTCAGAAGCACTGTCTGCACTCGGCTTATCAACCCAGCTTGGGTCAGTCACCTCGTCATCCTCCGATTCCTCAGTCTGCTCCCCCCTCGGACTTCCTGCCCTGACAACAACTTCACCACTGTCTTACAACCGTGTCTCCTCATCGTCCGACACCTTTTTACACACTTCTTCCACTAAGTCAACAATGTCATCACCCACAGACTGCGACAGTTGGAAAACTTGGGCATCGGGAAAGAGGTCAGCAGCAACCTGAGAAGTGGTTTGTGACTCTGGGAAGGGTCCAGAAAACAGTTCCTCAGAGTATGCCGGATCGCATTTCAAATTTTCCTGGGAGGGGGCAGACTGGGGGGAAGGAGGTTTAAGTGGAAGAGCCAGAGGAGTGCTCCCTTGGGTAACGTGGGTGGACTGCGTGGGAGACTGACTGGTGGACAAATTACTTGAAGCATTGTCCGCAATCCACGACATCACCTGTTCGCACTGTTGTGGTTTCAACAGTGCTCTACCACTTGTCCCTGTAAGTTCAGACATGAAGCTACGGAGTGTAGCTCTGCGGCGTTCCCCTGCTCCCTCATCAGCAGGTACTGTCTCACCCTGCCCAGGACCACGGCCTCTGCCCTCTGTAGTAATTGAGTGCCCACGCCCACGTCCTCGTCCTCGGCCCTTAGCCCCGGGGTTCAACATTTTCTGTGGGCCTGCTGTACTGAAACCCACAAACTTGTTCAATCTGAACAAGAAAATATATAGGTGGATAAGTTAGAGCAAAATTACGTATGTTATTACGTACTGTGCAGTATGGAGCAATTACACAGAAACTATTAGATTAGGCAGACTTGGTCTGCTTAAGTGCAACCCAGACAAATGTCGCACAGAGATTTTTCTAATGTAGCTGTATCAGTGAGAGCAAAAGACCTTTTTTAATTACGTGACGTACAGTATGGGTCACCTGGACAGAAAGTACGGATTGTGGTTCGTGGTGACTGGACAGCTGAACTGTGACACTCATAATGGTTCCACACAGCTGTATGAAATGGATTTGTATCACTGAGAGCAAACAAAAGGATTTTGTACTGTGACTTCCACTATCTATCAGTTAAACAGAAAGCAATCTTCTGCAGACTGTGCCTATTTCAATGAAACACAAAAAAATTGTCCCACTTAGCTGTTTGAAATGGATGTGTGTCACTGAGAGCCAAGAAATAAACTTTTTCCAGTCTCCCTGCAAAATGCTGCAAATATGGCGGTAGCTGCACTACTAGTGCCAGCAAGCCCAGCCACAAGCAGATAAAAAAAAAGGGTCTTGTAGCCCTAACAAGGGCTGTTGGGTTCTTTTAGAATCACTCCTGCCTAACACAAATCTAGTAGAACACCCTAACACTCTCCCTGTATCACTCTGCAGATCTGTCTCTAACAGCATCCAGGCAGCAACTGAACCGAGCACCGCGGGCAGTCACTAGTATATTCCAGGGTCACCTGATCAAGCCAGCCAACCCCTGCTATCGACATGTAAGGGCCCCACGTGATGCTGGGTGTACCGCAGAGTCTCCTGGCTTGTGATTGGCTGAGTTTATAGCCGCCAAAAATTCAAAAGGCGGGAGATGCCATTTCCTCGAGCATGGCGAGATACTCGTCCGAGTAGCGAGCACTTACGAGTACCCTAATCCTCGAACGAATATCAAGCTCGGACGAATATGCTCGCTCATCTCTAGATCTGACTTGTCTAATCAAATACCTTCTCGGAAGGATTTCATGATGTGAATTGCTGTTCTGCTATCAACATGCACTAGCCGGACGATTTTATGGCCAAGATCTCATAAATACCTATATGCACGTTACTGCCAACCAATCACAGGTTCTCAGGTTGGCCATCACTCACCAGGGTTTCTCATCTACAATTCACTGGCCTTTGATTTATCATCATTGCCTGGTGTTCTTACTAAGTTGTGGCACTAACTCCGTCCTTCGCTTCCAGATAGACTCTAGAAACTGGTTGCTTAAGCTCTCACAGGAGCGGATCCAGAAATCAAGGTGGATATGAGATCTAAGGTCCCATCGTGAAGTGCCAGTGGAGTAACTAGGAATAACTGGGCCCCACAGCAAATATTTGAACAGGGCTCCCTCCCAGAATCTTTTGTGCAAGCCCTGCCTCTCTACTCCTGTGCAACCACCACTCCTGTCACTAGTCAAGGTCCACTATCAGATCAGGCCAGGCAGCCCCTGATCTTCTTCGATAGAAGCCGTAACATGGGCATTAATCTCCGTTCCAAACCAGCATTGTTTCTTAAAGAAACCAATGTTTATCAAGTTTGGTTCGTCTCGTGATCAAGACAGAAACTTAGAAAGTGGTGTCTTGATGGCTTTGTCCAAGAAATACTGAACAAAGTAGATTTTCTGGCCACTGGAATGTCAAACTGTAGACAGCCATCCACATTCAAGGTATTTTTAACAGATTGTGTGCAGATGGAGTACGCCCATGTAGATGCAATGTACACAGCCTACAATACAAAGCTCAGGAAGTTCTGCTCCCTGAATCCAGCGGATCCACCAAAAAGAATAGATGGCCTGTCTTTCAGTTGGGAAGGAATTTTTCATCCAAGTTTTCCTCCATTTCTTCTCATATCCAGGAAAGTTTCCAGTTTGGATTAAAACCAAACACTGTAAGAGTGCATTTCACGGCTGCCACTGCTTGCATAGATGGAGCCTCCATGCATTCTCGCATTTTTGTTAACGTTCTTAATTCAATTTAAATCAATTGATTAAGCCTTCTATTCTAGACTGATATTGGGCTGCTCTCCTGAAGACCCTGGTTGAATCTCTATTTCACCCTCTAACAGAAACAACACTAAGGTTTGTATCTTGGAAGCTTTTATTTCTGTTGGCATTTTCATCAGCTAAGACAGTGTCAGACTTTGCAAGGGCCATATCTGAAAGTACATCAAGGAGACTCGATTTTAAGGTTGATGCCCTTTATCTACCAAAGCTGTCATCTGACATGAATATAAGTTAAGAAATTCATCTGTCAGAACCCTCAATCAGCTGAACAAGACAAGCTTTATTTACTGGCCATTGGAAAACCAGGGTCTTTCAGGTCGACTGACCAGCTGTTTATGGAGAGGTATAAAAGCCAGCAAGCCTACACTGATTGGATTAAGAATACTGTTAAAATCTACTTCTAAATTTCAAGTACTACAATTACCAGGTGGAGTTACAGCGCACTCAACTCGGTCCACTTAATCGCTTTGGCAGAGAAAAGAGAAGAAAAGAAAAGCCGCTACATGGTTTTCTCCATGCACCTTTACAAAACAATATAAGTTGGATGTATCTGGTGCTTGCGATTCAGCCTTTTACAGACAAGTGATTATTAAGGCTATGATTTCAACCCCCTTGTTTAATGCTGCTTTCTAAATCCCTTTGTGTTGTGCCACCTATAGAACGATAAGGAAAGTCTAAATTTGCTTACTGAAATTTATCTTTCCTTGAGTCCAAAGGCAACACAAATACAGTATCTCTCCCTGAAAAAGACATTGCTTTGAAAAAACACATCCACCTAGTGGGTGTGCACTCCTTTATAGAGTGGTTAATTAATCTGATTTACTAATGATTTGTCTTCTGTCCTAGACAGGAGGAGTAAGACATCAACCCTTTGTGTTGTGCTGCCTTTGTACTCAAAGAAAGATACATTTCGGTAAGCAAATTTAGATCTATCTATCTCATATCTATCGTTTACCATACCTATTTTCATTTCTATATCTGTCAATATCTACCTACGTCTAACTATATCTATCCATCTAAAACACAGACTGAGGAAGCAACGTTTCAACCCAACACAATGAGGCCTTTCCCAAGGCTGAAACGTTGCAGATGGTCATTGCTCCTCCGCTAAGTTTCATCAGCAGAAAAGGTTTCAGTTTTTGCTGCAGTATTGTAACTGGACCTCCTCTGATTGGTAAAGGGTTGTCTTCTCCAATGAGTCACGTTTTCTGCTTCATGGATCTGATGGATGTTGGCGTGACAGGAGAGAAACATCAGAGAACAAATACCCTGTGACCATTGCTAGAAGAGCATAAGCTGGTGGTGGCAGCGTTATGGTCTGGGAAGGGTTTTCTGAACAGAGATGAGACCGATACAGCACTTCGGAAGAGAGAGAGAGAGTCTCATGTGTAGAACTACTGTACACACCAGACTTTTGTTAGGTAGGAAAATTGCCTACTTTTGATTCTTATACAGGCATTATTGCAGAGATCTACAGCTGAGGTGGGAGAGTCTGTCCATAGGACAACAATCAGTCCAACACTTCACAAATCTGGCCTTTATGGAAGAGTGGTAAGAAGAAAGCCATTTCTCAAAGATATCCATAAAAAGTATTGTTTACAGTTTGCCACAAGCCACCTGGGAGACACACCAAACATATGGAAGAAGGTGCTGTGGTCAGATGAAACCAAAATAAAACTTTTTGGAAACCATGCAAAACGATATGTTTGGCATAAAAGCAACACAGCTCATCACCCTGAACACACCATTCCCACTGTCAAACATGGTGGTGGCAGCATCATGGTTTGGGCCTGCTTTTCATCAGCAGGGACAGGGAAGATGGTTAAAATTGATGGGAAGATGTATGGAGCCAAATACAGGACAACTCTGCATGAAAAACTTTGAAAGTCAATACCACATTAGCAGTTCCATATCACTACAGTCTCACCTATACAGGGACAAATCTGGGGGACAGGTTTTGCTAAATACAAGCTGATCTATTTCTCAGCTCCACACCACTCTATATCGGACTACAGACCCATTCAAGTCCTTGATACAAAGTGTACACAGCTGATGCCCGTATAATGTGGACCCGCTGTTTGCAGTCTGCAATACAGGCATGGGACAAACTCACTCATGTGCATGAGCCCTTAGACTACAAATGCCAACTGACAGCAGACTATAGGAGAAGCAATCTAAAGATTGCATGTTCAGATCCCCTAGGAGGGCGTTTAAATAAGGAGGGTTTTTTTTTAATATTAAAATTACCCTCTTTCTCCAAAATAAAAATATAAATAAATATAAAGTAAAAATATAACTGTTATTTGGCACCACCACTTTCCAAAAAAGTATATGCTGGCCATGGACTTTGATTATGACTGAATGCAATACAGAATGCCTCCCACAGACAACTGAGTACTGAGTAAAGTCTCCTAATTTGGGACTTGTCCTAAATTGCAGTGACATTGTGGTGCCGAAACACGGGAAATTCCACAGATATCCAAGGGGACGATCATGGAAGAGCTGTGGTCATTATGGCAACTGGGAACTGCACCTTTAAATACACAGGTAAGATATTTTGTTCTTACTGCGCCTTCCCACTTTTTATGACCACTGTTCAAGTATTGTCCTTTTTCAGAATCTTTGGGATTTTAAAGAACAAACCTCCTTGTCTGTGGCTGAATGAATGGATTGCCTGGAGCCTAGGTTTAGAGTGAGATTGATTATTTGTGTGGTAAATGTGATATGAGACTGATGAGTGTAAGAACTATGTGTGAAAGAGATGCCGCCGTTATATGTTGCCGTGATAGGAATTAAGGATCTATAGAAAAAGAGGAAGTCAGAGAAAACCAAGAAAGAGAGATTTGAGTAACAGAGTGTCTGCATATAGTTAGTGAGATATTGTGCCCACCTCTCTGTGATGTCCACAGGTTCCAAGAGTAACTCGACCTGTGTCTGCTTTGTGCAAACAGGTAGGAGCCCGGTTGGCGACTGCGTTTGCGGCAACCGGGGCCGGTTGGTGGCTGCTTTGTGCGCACAACTGGCGAGGCTGGTTGGCGGCTGAATTTGCAGGCAACCAGTAGGACACAAAAGGTATTTTTGTCCAGTGGGAGAAGGGAAGGATCCACTCTTCTCCAATAGGAATCAGACAGTCAAAGGCTCTGAAAGGATGGGCGCTCCTCTGGGAGGGAGGTGACTGCAGTGGATATCAGAGAGAGACAGTGAGGAGGAGGGGCAGTGAGAGATATAAACAGAATATTCAAGAGAGCAGGCATGCTAAAAGATGTTTGTTTAAATCTGGAAAGATGGAAAGAGTTGCAAAAGAATGGAAGTAGCACATTCGTTGAAGGTTAGGCAGGTGAAGATGGTAAGAGCAGGTGAGAAGGTCCAGAGGCTGGGGAGCAGTGGTTCAAAGATGGCATAAGGAGAATGATGGAGAAAGGATTGGGAAAAGGACATACTTAATCAGCATTGTCTTCTGTCTCTCGTGGGGTCCCCAATAGTCATAGGTGTACCAAAAGATTGTGTTTTAATGTTGCTTAGTCTCTGTAGAAGAGGAGGAGGGACCGAGAAAAATCAGATTCTAAAAGTAAAGTACCTTTGCATTATTTGTTAACGTAGAATTGCAGTAGTTCCCGTTTCAGATATTGTTTTGGCAGATGTGGTCTTAAGCTGTAATGCAGTATTTAGACTTTTATCCCAGTGTTCAAAAGTAGATGTGTCAGTGTATACTGCTGCCATTGGAGATTTATCAGTGCATTCAGTAATTGTTTTTTACTAGAAACATCTTTAAAGTTAAAAAATGATAAAGTGAAGTTTGGAGACTTTTGATTATATAAATGAGTATGTTTGGCTTCTGTCCCAGATGTAGATGTGTTGAAAATGAGGAAATATGGAATATGAGTTGTCTGTTTCTTTTGTGAAGGAAAAAAATAAGTACATAACGTTAAAAGTTAAAGTCATGATATCCAGAAAAAAACTTTAGAATTGGGTTAAAGAAAATCAACGTGGTAAAAGATGAGCTCATTGTTACATTTGGTATTGTGTAAACACTATTTTTCATTTTTGCAAACTAAAAGTTTTGTGAGTTTTATTTTACAGCCCGACTTAATGGACGTCAAGGAAGCCTGTTGTTTTTCTCAAATGTTTAACTTGATGGGGATTGTGACTAATCTGTTTTTCAGGAGTGAAGAGAAAAAGACCAAGAAACCCCAACATATTCGGCAGATTTGCACAAAATATCATTTTCATTGATTCTGTGCTGAAAACGTTTCCATAGAGTCATGCATATATTTTTTTTTTAGTTTTTATTGGAGCTTCAGTGCATACTGTATTTGATTGTGTGTGATGGGCCCTTGTCGTGTCTTGTATTGTCATATGTTAAGATATCTAGATACAACTGATCAAAAAGGAGAAGTTACATTTTGCCAAATGACAGAGGTTGTGGTAACAGTGACGTAGAACTTGAGACTTAAAAGAGAAGTATATATTATACAAAGACAGCTTTTTTTGTTCCTCCCTAAACACAAATAGCATGATATGTCACTAGAGTTGGAGAAAAGAGAAAAGAAATGAAATTGGTTGATTTTAATTTCAACAAGTTGCATATGTGTGTAAGATAAAATATTGTCAAGTGAAAACAATAAGATTGGTTTGTTTTAAAAATGTTATTAATATGGTATTCAGACAATTGTGTTTATAGAGGTCTGCAAACAAAATAATCAAATAGTATAATAATATGTGGTTAAATCAAATGAAATGCCTGAAGTAACTGTGTCACCAAATATTTCATCTGTCAGTGAAAACTAGATAATAGATAAGGTTTTCTGATCGGTTATTGTTTCTGATTATTTTGTTTTATCTTCTGAACATAATGGGAGCGGCTGATTAGTTTGAAAAAGTAACAGCATTTGAAAAAGTATAAAGAGAATTGCTTTATGACAACTACATGGGCCATGAACACAGAGATGCGGAGGGGATAGAGCCCTTTGAGTCTACAGAAGATTTTCTGCATTTTGGTAGGAGGTTGGGTTACGAGACTACATGAAGGTTTAGATGTCATACAAACTACAGAGCAAGTACATTCAGATCTAAATGATAACTTTTATCGAGTATTGAGTTTTCTTTTATAGATGGTATAGATGGATCACACACAAGACAGGATATGCTGTCAGTGACTAAACTGATGTTGTCACCCAAAGTACCACTTCCTTTCTTTAATGTCAGTACAGGAGGTAGAGCTGAAGGCGTTCACTGAGGCTGGTGAGATGGTTGTGGTAAGATAACTAACATTCATACAGATTTCAGATATGCCTTTGGTATCTTCCATGATTATGGTCTGATCTGGGGGAGCAGAGGTTTTGTTAGATCCATGGGAAACCCATGAAGAGTGCTGAGTGTGTGTGAGAGTTGTTTATGCCCTGATGCTGCCCAGAGGAAAAAAAGAAAAAATGCAACCAATTGGAAGATTCAACTGATATAACTGCAGACCTCCAGCCATTACCTGAAGCCAACTTAAGGTTTACGTGACTCGGCCAACCGAGGCCCAGAAGACCTCTAAAGTAAGAGCAATGAGTGATGACAAGCTCTGGAGGGTAGGTAAAATGGTGCCTTCTCATGTGCACTCTACCCGTTGATTATTAATTCAGCACATGGGTTGATGTATGTGTCAGGAGAAGAGATGGTTGGAATCCCAGGGTCCAGCAGTGCTGCCACCAGGTTTGTCCAAGGTTACATGATGTGTGCCTGTAATAATGTTGGAAGAACTTTCAGAGTTTCAGGAAGGCATATGCCTAGGCCATCTTGCCTATTTCAGAGATTGCATATGGACTACATTAGGTTTCGAAAGGTGGGGCAGTATGAATATATCCTTGTCTATCTTGATCTATTTTTCAGGGGACACCTGGCCTGTAGAAAAGCAAGAGTAAAAGAAGATACTGGCTGAGGTAGTAAGCAGATGAATAATGGATGTAGAACAAGCCTTTTGACACTCCCCATCATTCCTAAAGTGGTGGAGTCCTTACAGATCATCTCTGACTGTTGAACATAAACATGTGTGTGATTCCTTTTTAGATCTGGACTCAAAGACTAGTACCTAGTTTATATAAAGGAAAAGTCTGGATCCCATATTTGATGGTCCCTACTGAGTGCTGTTTTAACCATTGCAACATTGCTGAAACTAAACATATTTAAAGTGATAATATATTTAATGCTTAAAATTAGAGATGAGCGAGCACTAAAATGCTCGGCTGCTCGTTATTCGAGACAAACTTTTCCCGATGCTCGGGTGCTCGTTTCGAGTAACGAACCCAATTGAAGTCAAAGGGAGACTCGAGCATTTTTGCAGGGGACCAAGGCTCTGCCTAGGGAAGGCTGGGTGAAAACCTGGAAACCTCAGAAAATGATGGAAACACCACGGAAATGGACAGGAAACAGCAGGGGCAACATGCATAAATGCCTCTGAGGCTGCCTAATCCCACCATTACCCCAAATTCTCCTGCAACAGCCTGGTGGTTACCCTCATGGCAATTGTGCTCACCCAGACCAAGAAAGGCGAGGCACATGCCCATCACATGTTAGGGAAGCACCCAACTAGGTGCAACAAAGTTCCATCATCGCCTGCAGGTGACACCACTGCTCATGCTGGCACTGCTGTGCTACCCCCCTCCCCACGACGCAGGCATAAGCCTGACACAGCATGGTGACAGGGTGACACCGTAGTGACACCAACAAGTGACCAAGTTAGATTGAGGTAGCAGTCAAATGTCTGTAGGTGAGCCTCCCAAAAATTTGTTTTGGAGTGTCCAAAGTTTACCCTCCTAAAAAAATTGTTTAGGAGTGTCTGTAGTTGACCCTTCTGTAAAATATTTTATTTGTTTTTCCTGTTATTAGTTTATGTACAACCCATGGCTGGCATGGTGGGAATATATAGGTTTTGCGTCACAGACGGTCCACTGCACCGTTACTTTTTCACCAACTGTTGTCTGGCAATGATAAAGGGGAAGGTGAATCCACTGCCGAAGAAAAGTGTCATCCTCCTACAATTCTCCACTTGCTCTGAATTGAAAAGGGGATGTTCTTGCCATGGCCTTCCTCATAGTGGCCGCTTCTGCGGACGACAGAGGTGGTGTACCTACTGACAGCCTGACCGAACATGATGGCAGACGGGGAGACACTTCCTCATGTAAAATTGTTTTGGAGTGTCTGCGGTTGACCCTCCTGTAGTTTTCTCATTTTTTTTGTTTTTCTGTGAAAAAAAAAATGTGTGACGTCACCCCACAGCCCCTGAAGTGTCTGAGCGCGCCGACATCTTGTCAGTGCGTCGCCAAACATCAGAGAGAGGAGCTCCACATTAGTTAGAGAGAGAAAAAATATAGTTAGATAGATATTCAAACAAGTAGATAGATACAGGGAGAGAAAGAGAAGAAATAGAAAGGGTTAGTGAGAGAAGCAGGAGAGAGGAAGAGAAAGCTAGATATAGAAGATAAGGTGATAGATAGGGAAAAAGGCTGAGAAAGCAAGAGATAGGTAGAGATAGGGAGAGAAAGTCATATAAATAAAAAAATTGTGAGATCTAGGGAGAGATAGAGTGATAAAAAAAGAAATAGTGAGAGAAAAGAGTCAGGACAGGTAGCATTCCTGTCCCGTGACCGTACACACTACACGTTGCTGCTCATCTGGGTGCCGTCAACCCCGTTTAGCCGCAACAAAAAAAGATTTAAAAAAAATAAAAAAAAAAAGTTATAAAAAAAGTAAAAAAAAAATATAAAAAAAGTTAAAAAAAAAAGTTAAAAAAGTTATAAAAAAATAAAGTTTAAAAAAGTATAAAAAACAAAATACATCATTTAATTTCCCCCCACCCAAATAAAAATATGTCCAAGCATCCTACTTCCAGCACTTCCCAGGCAAGGAGTGCGACAGCAGGTGGTGAGGGTAGGAGAAGTGGCAGCACCAGGCCCGGTGGCAGCCGGGGTAACAGGCGTGGCAGCAGGGTGCAGCTACCCCTGACGGCCACTGGTCAAGTAAGAACCACACAGCTAGCGGTTCTAGATTGGCTTACCCAATCCTCCAGTTCCACCGCCCAAAGCTCCCAAACGAGGAGTCAAGCATCCGCTGGATCATCCGACACCACCCTTACATGGGACGGTCAGCGAGAGTCCTCTGCCCCGTCTCCTGTTATTAGAATGCCACTCTCCTTTGGGGCACCTTCTGCCAGGGAACTCTTGGCAAACCTTGATCTGCCCTTGGAGTCTCTACCACTTTTTAGTAATGAGGAGGAAGAGGACGAAGTCCACCAAAGTCAGCAGGTGGAACGTAGTGAGACTCCAGAGGAGGTGTTGGCTGTAAGCAGTCAACAGAGCCAGGGAGGGGCATAAAGTTCCACACCTGATATTCTATCCCAGTGGTGCAGAGTGTGATGACGATGTCGCTGATCGGATGTGGCGCCCTCAAGCAGCATCATTCTCATCATCAGGGGAGGAAATAGAGGTGCCACCGACGCAGCAACATCCCACTGTTGCAAGGAACCGAGGCACAAGAGGGAGTGGTAGAAGCCAAGCTACCAGGCAGAGATCACCCTCTCAAAGCCTTGGTCCTGAGAGGGCACCCTCAGGCAGCAGTGGCAGTCAACAGCCAGCAAGACCCCCCGTGGCTGTCAGCAAACCACGGTCCTCTGTCGTCTGGCAGTTCTTCCGCCTGGGGAAAGATAAGCACATCGCTTTGTGCCTGCTGTGCAATGAGAGGGTCAGTCGTGGCAGGGGTGATAATCTCGGGACAACATCGATGCGAAAGCACATGGAAAGGCAACACCAACAGGCCTGGAAGAACCGTGACCCCAATACCACCTCCTGTCACCATACACTGCAGATCCCATCATGCAGCATCCTCCCAGTGGAACTCAGGGCTCGTCAGCCTCAGGTGCCAGCACCAGCACAGTGTCACTGCCATCTACACCGCTAATGAGGCAGCAATCGGTGACTGAGTCCATGGGCAGACGTTAGATGTATTCCAGCAGCCATCCCATGGCCCAGAAACTGACCGGACACCTGGTTAAACTGCTGGTTCTTTAGTCCCTGTCCTTCAACCTCATGGACTCCCAGCCTTTCAGGGATTTCATGGCATGTGCGCACCCCAGATGGCGAGTCCCCAGCCGCCACTACATCTCTGGCAAAGCTGTCCCATCACTGCACAGTTATGTTCAGAAAAAGGTGGGCGACTCATTGGGACTCTCAGTGTCCAAGACCGTGAACCTGAGTGCTGATGTCTGGTCCTCAAATCATGGCCAAGGGCAGTACATGTCTGTTACTGCCCATTGGGTCAACATCCTCCCAGAAGACCATCAGGAAATTGGCCCATTCTTGCCACTGTCACCTCCACGGTGCTTTAGGGGGCCAGCAGCGGGAAGCACAAGTTCTGCCTCCACCACCTTGCAACCATCCGCCGCTTTGACAGCAGTCCAACCTGCCCCGGTGTCTTACCACCGATGTCAGGCCCGGCGCTCTCAGGCTGTCCTCCATTTGGTGAGCCTGGGTGAACGGAGCCACAGTGGGCAGGAGCTCCTCCGGACCATCAGGGAGGAGATCGATCAATGGCTGACCCCACGTCAACTAACGGTGGGAAGTGTGGTAGCAGACAATGGGAGGAACATTGTCTCTGCAGTGCCGCAGGGAGGGCTGAGTCATACACCTTGTATGGCACATGTGATAAACCTCATAGTGCACAGGTTTCTTAGATCATTTCCTGCACTACAAGACCTTATGAGGATGTCACGCAGAGTGTGCAAACACTTCAGCCACTCCTACACTGCAAGGAACACCCTGCTCAGGATCCAGAGACAGTGCAGTCTGCCCCAACATCGGCTAATCTGCAACGTGCCAACACGCTGGAATTCTGCCCTCCATATGCTGGACCGCCTATATGAGTAAAGGTCAGCCGTTACAGACTACCTCATGCTGCAATCAGGCAGCTTCACGCCACTCTGCGACTTCCAAGTCACACACTGGCAGATGATGCGTGAAGTCTGCCAATTGTTGATCCCTTTTGAGGACACGACTTTGTTTGTGAGCAGGCATGACTATAGGATCAACGACATCATCCCACTCGACCATGTTCTGGAAAGTGCGCTGAAAAGCATCATCAATTAAGATTCCTAGCCCACCACTCCAAGGCTGAACATCGCCTTGAGCCCAGAGATGGATGAAGTGCCACTTGGCTTCTCTGCCTCTCAATCACAGGAGGAGATGGAGGATGAGGTGGTAGAGGAAGAGGAGGAAGACCCCAGCAGACCCTGGAACTATACCGAGGACAGTGGAGAGGAGAGGCGCTCATTGTCCTTGGTGCAAATGGCAAGGTTCCTGCGGGAGTGTCTCAGGAGTGACAGCCAGATTGTGGACATCCGCCAGAGGGACCAATACTGGCTGGCCACCATGGTGGACCCTCGCTTCCACCGCAAAATGGCTGAATTTTTTCCGCCATCAGAGAGGGAGGCAAAACTGGGGTACTACCGGGACCTACTCACCAGTCAGTTGGTCTCAACTTACCAGCGAGACCAGCCAGGTTCCCAGACAACATCCGCTCAGGGGGAACCAGCGCGCTCCACTACCACCACCACTAGTGGAGGCGTGAGAAGTCGCTACAGCCTCCAAACGCTAATGAGCGATTTCATGCAGCCAGCTGCTGAAGAGGGGACCAACACCGGACTCATGGTGTGGACCAGCATGAGCTCACCCACCAGGTCACTGCC
>ONZH01028767.1:0-34820 GCA_900303285.1 Rhinella marina
ACATCTCCTGTCTCTTGGGAGGCTTATCTCAGGAATGAGGCTTATCCTAAGAGCAGTCACTCACTTTTCACGACCAAATAGGGAAATGGCAGGACATGAGTCCATTTAAATGTCACATTGCTGAATATGAGTTAACATTAAAAGCTATAATAATATTATAAGCATAATTAATGGTGACTTTCAATGTATTCCCTATCTAGTCTCCTCCTGTATGTATGCTATGGAAATTTATGTTAGATTTTCCAACTTTTGAATATCTGTTGCAGAGGCGTAGCTAGAACTGACTGGGCCCACAGCAAATTTTTGTATGGGCCCCCCACACACATACACACATACATAGCTGCACTCATACACGCATTCTCCATATACATGCGCTCACCATATACATAGACGCACTTATACACGCACTCTCTGCATACATGGACGCACTCATACACAGTCACCACATACATGGACGCACTCATACACAGTCACCACATACATGGACGCACTCATACATGCACTCTCCACATACATGAATGCATAAATACACACAGTCACCACATACATAGACGCACACATATACAATACACATATATAGACACCTAGCTTTCCTGCTGTGCCTCTCCCCCATACTCATGCCTCTGCACGTGTGCCATGCAGGATAGCAGGGAAGCTGGATGACATCTCATGATGTAATGTCACCCAGCTTTCCTACTGTACTGCATGTCACATGTGCAGAGACATGAGGGCAGTCTGGGAAAGCTGATTATAACCCCAGTTCAACTGACACTCACGTCACTGGGAGGTTGTGGAAATCCTACTGTTGTCCAGCATGCTCCGCATGGAAGGATCCGGCTGCAAGAATCGCAGGTAGGAAAAAAGGGGCGGGGCTATGCTAGCTCCGTCCACATCGGACCATCCTGATGCTGGGGAGAGGCAGGGGAAGTCAGCTGCTCTGACAGGGGCCCGGTTTGACAAAGTACAGTGACTGCTCCCGGGCCCCTTCTGAGCTCGAGCCCAAAAGCAGCTACTTCCCCTGCTTCCCTGGTAGCTACGCCACTGGTCTGTTGCCACTGGGCATGGTTACATGAAAACAACTTCATTTTTACAGCATGTTCCAGTATTGTAGAGTGGGCAGCATTGTAGTGTTTTAGTACATAGCTAGAGGAATATAAATAACGAAAAATAATAAAACCATCTCACAAGAACTAATAATCCCTCACAACTCTATATGTCTATATGTTCTGAACATATAGGATCCTATAATATTGATTATGTATAGGAGACTACTGCTTAAAAAAAAAAAGTAAATCTGTAAAGAGTGGGTTTACACGCTGCACATCCCAACAGTCAGCTGCCTGTTCAGTGAAGGAGACTGCTGCGTTTACATGCAGTGATCTCCTTTGCAGAATGAGGATGAGGGATCGTTATTGCCATCACTCCTCCTCATACAGCTGCACTGTTTCTGGGCAGCAGATCACTGTTTTGCTCATTCATCGGGTGTTCGGTGGCACATTTACACTAGCAGATTACTATTATTAACGAGCATTCGCTGGAACGTTTGTTCCCAACAATCTGCCCGATATTTGGGCCATGTTAATCCACCATAATTCATCATTATGTAGATTCAGACTGGATGCACATTCAATGACAGTTCTAAGGTTACTTTACATAGTCTCAGGATCTGGTCAACTATCGGGATGGAATGTTCCTATCAAAGTTCATTCCCAATTACTGGCCCGTGTAAATGTGCAGCTGATCAGCAAAAAGACCATTTGTCTGCTTAGGCTACTTTCACATTAGCGTTTTTAAATTCCGGTATTGAGTTCCGTTATAGGGGCTCAATACCGGAAAAAAACGCTTCAGTTTTGTCCCCATTCATTGTCAATGGGGACAAAACTGAACTGAAGACAATGGAATGCTCCTGAAAGCATTCCGTTCCGTCTTCAGACCGGAGAACAAACCGCAGCATGCTGCGATTTGCTCTCCGGTCCAGGCATCCGCACCAAGACGGATCTGGAATGACCCCCAATGCAAGTCAATGGGGACGGATCCGTTTGGTGTGGACACACCAGTAATCCGGATCTGTCCTCCATTGATTTGCAATGGGGGGTCATTCCGGATCCGGCTACATACATACAGACATACATACAAACATACAGACATACATACATACTCACATACTCCAGGGACGCCGGCAGCATGTCTTCACGCGCCTCCTGCGCGCAGCTATGACGTTTCCCCACTGCGCCCACCCCCCCACCCCCTTCCTATGCCAATTTCTTAACCTATCCCCTTTGCCACAATGAAAGCGTTCATTTCCCATGGCCCTGCCGCTGCCCCCCTCTTGTCGCTACCTAAGGCTGCCTGAGGCGACCGCCTCATTGCTGGTGCACCTCTGGTTATACCATGAGTAATGTCAAAATGAAAAGCAGATATCATATACCAATAGTACATGCAAGTCTCTTTATTACAAACTTAGAACCAGCCCTGTAGCTCACATGGGTCCAGAGACCTGCCCATTAATTGCTACAATTGCTCTGCCAAATTTATTTCAAGCTGGCAGATGAGGGGATGTGCACTCTCAGGGGGCCTGTCCTTCCAGCTGCAGCTGGTGGCAGTTGAAGGATGGAAATGGTCATGTATGTCAACTTTAGTGAGCTAGACAGAGAATTTAGAAAAAAAAAGGCAAATAGCAGGTGGCACTATACAAATAGATGTCCGTGAATATCTCAGAGGTAGAGTTGAGCGAACGTGCTCGTAACGAGCACTGTACTGCTCGGATCCCCTGCGCTCGCACCCGACGGATCCGGATGGCTGCGCCCCTGCGAGCGCAGGGGATCCAAGCAGTACAGTGCTCGTTACGAGCACGTTCGCTCAACTCTACTCAGAGGCTATACTAAATTTTAACTACATGCAATTACAAAACTATTCAGTCTAGGTCAGGGCCGTTTTAAGACATTGGTGGGCCCAGTGCAAAGATCAAGAGTGGGCCCCCCCCCCCTTTCGGGTAAACTTTACAGATTGCAAAATGGCTAACTTTTTTTTCTTAACAAGTCGCATCATTGTGTTTATTATCTCTGTACAGTGACATCGCTGTGTGTATTATCCCTGTACGGTGACATCACTGTGTTTATTATCTCTGTACAGTTACATCGCTGTGTGTATTATCCCTGTACGGTGACATCACTGTGTTTATTATCCTGTACTGTGACATCACTGTGTTTATTATCCCTGTACTGTGACATCACTGTGTTTATTATCTCTGTACAGTGACATCGCTGTGTGTATTATCCCTGTACTGTGACATCACTGTGTTTATTATCCCTGTACAGTGACATCGCTGTGTGTATTATCCCTGTACGGTGACATAACTGTGTTTATTATCTCTGTACAGTGACATCGCTGTGTGTATTATCCCTGTACGGTGACATCACTGTGTTTATTATCTCTGTACAGTGACATCGCTGTGTGTATTATCCCACTGCAGGAAGAGGTAAGTGGTCTGTGTTTGTGTGTTTGTTTTCTATTTTTCAGGGTCATGAATGCAGAGGACTACGTTGGATTCGGTGGACTACGTCGGACCAGCTTTTTTTTTTTTTTTTCATAAAATGGTCAAACAGGGGTCTGGGGGAGTGTTTATTTCAATAAAATGTTTTATACTTGTGTGTGTGTATTTTTTTTCCCAATACTACAGTTTTAGTAATTACGGCTATCTACAGACGGCCCTGATTACTAATACTGGGCTTAGTGCTTGCTGGTATGGCAGGCCAGCACTAACCCCAACATCTATTACCTCGGCACCCACCGCCACCAGGGGTGCCGAGAAGAGCCGGGTACCCGCAGGACCGGACCTTCTAAATTGAGGGTCTGGCTCTGGGGCGGCTGCAGGCTGGTACCATTAGGCTGGGAAGGGCCAATAACCGTGTCCCTTCCCACCCTGGTAGTGCCAGGCTGCAGCTGCTGGTTGTATCTGGCTGGTGAAGGAAAAAAGGGGGGGACCCCATGCCATTTTTTTTTTAAATAATGAAATTTTTGAAAAAAAAATGGCATGGGGTCCCCCCCTTTTTTCCTTCACCAGCCAGATACAACCAGCAGCGGCAGCCTGGCACTACCAGGGTGGGAAGGGACACGGTTATTGGCCCTTCCCAGCCTAATGGTACCAGCCTGCAGCCGCCCCAGAGCCAAACCCTCAATTTTGAAGGTCCGGTCCTGCGGGTACCCGGCTCTTCCCGGCACCACTGGTGGCGGTGGGTGCCGAGGTAATAATGTTGGGGTTAGTGCTGGCCTGCCATACCGGCAAGCACTAAGCCCAGTATTAGTAATCAGGGCCGTCTGTAGATAGCCGTAATTACTAAAACTGTAGTATTGGAAAAAAAAAATACACACACAAGTATAAAACATTTTATTGAAATAAACACTCCCCCAGACCCCTGTTTGACCATTTTATGAAAAAAAAAAAAAAAAAAAAAGCTGGTCCGACGTAGTCCACCGAATCCGACGTAGTCCTCTGCATTCACGACCCTGAAAAATAGAAAACAAACACACAAACACAGACCACTTACCTCTTCCTGCACTGGGATAATACACACAGCGATGTCACTGTACAGGGATAATAAACACAGTGATGTCACTGTACAGGGATAATAAACACAGTGATGTCACCGTACAGGGATAATAAACACAGTGATGTCACAGTCCAGGGATAATAAACACAGTGATGTCACCGTACAGAGATAATACACACAGCGATGTCACAGTACAGGGATAATAAACACAGTGATGTCACAGTACAGAGATAATAAACACAGCGATGTCAGTGTACAGGGATAATAAACACAGTGATGTCACCGTACAGAGATAATAAACACAGTGATGTCACCGTACAGAGATAATAAACACCAGTGATGTCACAGTACAGGGATAATAAACACAGTGATGTCACTGTACAGGGATAATAAACACAGCGATGTCACCGTACAGAGATAATAAACACAGTGATGTCACAGGACAGGGATCGGCGTCTCGTGGCCCAATCAGACCTCAGGTCGGCGTATCGTGCCCCCATCAGACCTCGGGTCAGCGTCTTGAGCCCCCATCAGACCTCAAATAGCGTCTTGTGCCCCCATCAGACCTCAGGTCAGCTTAATGTGCCCCATCAGACCTCAGGTCAGCTTAATGTGCCCCCATCAGACCTCAGATCGGCTTAATGTGCCCCATCAGACCTCAGGTCAGCTTAATGTGCCCCATCAGATTTCAGGTCAGCTTAATATGCCCCATCAGACCTCAGGTCTGCTCTTGTGCCCCCATCAGACATCAGATCAGGGTCTTGTGCCCCATCAGACCTCAGGTCAGCTTAATGTGCCCCATCAGATCTCAGGTCAGCTTAATGTGCCCCATCAGACCTCAGGTCAGCTCTTGTGCCCCCATCAGACATCAGATCAGGGTCTTGTGCCCCATCAGACCTCAGGCCAGCTTAATGTGCCCCATCAGACCTCAGGTCAGCTCTTGTGCCCCCATCCATCAGACCTCAGGTCAGCCATTTCTGCCCCCATCAGACCTCAGGTCAGCCAAACCACCCCCCCCACCCCCCACCCCCCCCGGGGGCCCCAGCCACAAAAAATACTTACAAAAAGCTGCTCCGGTCTTCTTCTCCTTCTCCTGCGCGCGCCTTCTTCTCCTGCACTGTGTGATCCCGCGAGACCTGTGACCCAGTGCTGGATCTCGCGGGATCACACAGCCAGCCCAGGAGGAAGCGCGCAGCCAGGAGTCGGAGACCGACGCCAGCGGCAGGGTAAGAATCATTAACCCCCCCCCAGTGTCCTAGAGTCCGGGCCCCATAGGGTAGCACCAGTTGTACTGCCCTATCGGCGGCCCATACCGGCCGGTTGTAAGGGGCCCCCTCCCCCACGTGACCTATTGGTGGGCCCGGTGCAGATGCACCATATGCCCTATGAATAAAGCGGCCCTGGTCTAGGTGCTGGTTTGAAAAATGTAGAATATTTTTTGTGGGACAACCCATTTAAAACCATGTCCATGTACAGCTATCAGTGACTGACAGCTCTCTCTGTATATAACGTACACAGGGAATGCCATCAATCATTAATAACACCTACCTCCGAAATATAAATGTATAGATTACAAGTTTTACTAAATCTTTTTCCAAAACGCTATATATAAAAGTACACTGCTTCTCCTGCTCTATAATATGCTGCCTGCAGATTGCATTCCATTTCGCAAACCAGGATTTTTTTAACAAAGATCCTGCTGAACGAGCATATGCTCGTACATCGGGTAATCAGCGGCAGTATTACAAACGCCACTGGCCATATGATGAGCGATCATTTTAACAGTAATCTGCCCTTGTAATAGGGCCTCAAGGCTGGGTTCACATCACATTTTTCCCATTCGTTTAACGTATACAAAAAATTATACCTTAAAGTATAATTATTTTTTTTTACCATTGTAAAAAATAATTATTATTTTTTTTACTAGACTCTGCAGGATACAAGAACATTTCTTCTAACATATATGTCAAACGGAGGCGTAAAACATGATGTGAACCCACCCTAACTCAGTAATTAGAGTGTGCTTTGCAAAAAATCTGAATTTCATGGCTCTTCGTGGCAACAAATCAATTCTTTTCCTAAAATGGCAGCTACACACTAACACTACAAAGTGAAATCACCCATAATGCAGTGCATTTTACAGTGAACTGAGCATAGGGACTGATGTGCTAAGTGCAAGTCTAAATTGTAGAAGCTTTAATTGTAAAATCTTGGATAGGGACACTGCATGGACAGTGCAGGGACAGTGTAGGGAGATCATAGGGAGAGAGTTTTAACACACTATAGGGTGAACATAGGGAGAGCATAGGGAAAGTGCAGGGACAGTGTGCAGCATCCTGCTCCTAGAAGTCGCGCATACTGCATATCATGTATGTATTCACTTTGTATTTCTGTAAGCACATGGTAACTATAGGACATATCTCACCGCCACCACTAGATGGGCTGCCGGTGTCACCCTCTATATAAGAAGAGGAGTGAGTCAGCATAGTGGAGAGTCAGTCAGTGAGAGTTCAACATATTAATACAGTCTAAACGAGTTACGTCAGAGACAGTGCAGTGTTGGAACAGGCATAGAGATGTGAACCCAGGTACCAGCCAGGGGGAGGCCTGATGGAGAAAGGAACAACTCCCAGAAGCAGAGCAGATAATAGAGAGGTGTGGAGCAAGACCTGTAGAGGTAAGCAGTCTAAAAGGACTTATTTGACTTTATGACATCCGTGTTCAGGTGTTACCTCTGGTGCCTGAGCAAATACAGTTTGGCTAGCCTGTATGTACCTCCACATTCCAAGGTGGAAACGTGGCTAAGCAACCTGTCAAAGAATGGAGCAGAGGAGTTTGCCTTCCTCTAGGGAGAACCGCTCTGCTGGTTGCCAGAAGTAAAGTCTACACCCCGTGCCTGGATGCTTAAGTGTACAAGCCAGATATAAAAGTGCAAGAAAAGGGAGATTGCCTGAAACCTGGTTTGGGCTATGGTTATCTTTGCAGCTGTGAGAACTGTATCATCTGAGGAGACTGTATTTCTGTGTGACATCAGCCGGTCGATAACAAGTAAGACCTGTCCTTAATTGTCTGCATCTGAAGCTTCAGTAAAGAACTGTTTGCTGTTTAACCTGGACTCATTATTTCTATCCTATATTTGCACCCAAGGGTGTTTGTGTTGTGAAGACCCCATCTTCCCTACACATAAAACCCATACCACCAAGGGCACCTCAGCTACCATATGGCAGGAGAACCCCTTTAACCCACAGAGTGCACCCCAGTCCAGGGAGCTTCAGGAAACCGTGAGTATATCTACTGCACCCATCCGGCCACCCACACTCTTGTGTACCCCTGGAGCCCGATCGCTGCAAGTGCAGGCTGTGTAATCTGAAGCTGAAAGGATATATAGGAGATAGCTCAGTTTGCATCGATCCCTGCACAGAGCTATCTAATTGAACAGTGTCCACCTTGTTTAATAGATAAGCAATTCCATTACTTTTTGCTTCTCAAATTGGGGTGAATAAGCTTTGCTATTTAACTTTTATTGGGATGCCCACCTCGTTTAAAGATAAGCAGATCCATTACGCCAAATTACGATTCCCAAATTGGAGTGAATAAACTGTATGGTACTACTGTTATTGGGGCTTCCACCTTGTTTTATAGACAAGTAACTCCATTAGGCCTTTATTCTCATAAGCTGTGAATAAGCTGTGTAATTTAACTGTTATTGAGGTGCCCACCTTGTTTCAAAGATAATCCAGCTGTCCTTGAATTGTTGACTCAGTCTTCAACATCATCTCAAGCCCAGCTGTCCGGAAACAACTAGTGGTGCACGGCTTCATAAAGGCAGCGGTAGGCAATCAGCACATAGTGGTGGGGGTAATCTTCAATACTCGCCACTGTGGGAATTTTTCATCAAGTCGCCGGAGGACCTCAGTGTGGCAATATGTAGGATCTGTGGCAAGAAGGTGAAGCATGGCCACCGCAGCCCTGCGTCAACACATGGAGTGTCACCATAAAGTGTCCTGGGAAAACCGTGGTACAGCAACTGCTGTATCTCCCAGTGGCCCACATCCTTTCTCCTGCAATCAAGGCTCAACCACCTCAGCAGAAGGGACCTGTGTTTCTTTCCCATCATCTACTGGTCCTGATGCTGCTCCTCATTGTCACACATTTCACCAGCAATCAATCACCGATGGCGTAGAAGCTGAACATGCTCCTTGCCAAGTTTATGGTACTACAGTTCCTCCCTTTCCATGTGGTTTCCAAGCTGTACCAGCACACGTATGTTGAGCAGAAGGTGGGCCAGTCCTTGAGTCAGTACAGTTCACAACCTTTACTGCTATCTTCTCCTACTGCCACCATCTTGTGCTGTTATTGTCACTGATGTTGCCCCCCACTTCCCCACTCTGTGTCTGGGCCACTGCGTTGACTCCTCATGTTGTTGCAGCTCCCAGTCTGTTCTGTGGACATCAGTGTCCCTGTCTGGCCAGTTTATTTTACTGTTCTGCTGATCCGTCAAAAGAACCGAAAAATGAAAAACACAATGGATCCTGAGCATCTATAATACCTCTATTACATGGTCAGTATTTAGCATCAGGATTCGATCTTGATTGGTAAGCCAAACGGAGGAGTGGATTCAAAAACACAGAAGACATGCAAATATTTCCTTTATGTGTCATCTCTTTTTTTTTGGACCCACTCTGGTTTTGGTCTTACCATTACTGATCAATTACTGATTAAATTTTGACCATGTGAAGGCGGATACTCAAAAGATAGGATCTGTTTGTTTGTTAATTTTTAATTTGGGTTGTTCTTCTGGCGGATCCGAAGAAGGTAAAAATAAACATTGACGTCAACACAAACTGACATCCCTCCCCACTCTGCAATGGAGCCACTACTTGTATCAGTGGGTAACAGAACAGGTTCTGTAGCAATCTATGTGGAAACAGTAGACGGTGTAAAATGAGATCACGCTTTCACTCTATAGTAGAATGATTGGGTAACACAATACCTTATCTATCAATTAAGGTGGACACCTCAAAAACAGCAAAATAAGACTACTCTTTCACAATCTACTAGAATCAGTGGCTAACAGATAAACTAGCAATCTATGTGGAAACAGAAGATGGTGTAATATGAGACCACCCTTTCACTCTATAGTAGAATCTTGGGCCATTGCACGGTTAAGTACATTATAACATTAATCTGTAAGGCTGAGTTCACGGTTCAGTTATTTAGTTAGTTAATTCCAGCAGTCACTGTATGGTGAGGCAAAATCAGGAGCCAATCCTACTTGATCTGCACCTGTTCTGGGTTTTGGACACGTAACTGACCAAATAAGTGAAGTGTGAACTGAGCCTAATAGTGATGCAAGCCGATGCACACCTCCATATACTGTATGTGATCCTGACGTACAGTAACTGTTTCATTACCAGAAAGGACGAACTATGCATGTTGCTGCAATGCACAGTGGTGTACACCAAGATAAACTCTCTCTCTCACTGCAGGCTGGCATATTTAGCTGATTTAACGTACTTCGTGGTGCATCAATTCAGAACTAATTGAATGTTTTTCGAAAATTTGCTGATCTCTATCAGTAATCTTCACAAAAAGATATTCACAACCATCTTCATTGGGAACACTCAACTCATCATAGGGATGCTATAAAATGAATATAAAGTAATTACTAGGGATGAGCGAATTTCATATTTTGAAGTTCGTGTTGTGGTATATACTGAATTGCGTTATGGATTCCATTACCACAGACCATAAAGCAATTATATTGTATGACGGCATGCATAATGGAATGCCCTTAGAGGCATTCTGTTATTAATTCCGTCATAATAGAAGTCTCTGGACTGCATAACAGATCCATCTGGTTTGTGTTATGCAGGAGAGGACATTCTGTATCGCCTACAAACACTGCATACATGTTCCTCAACATTGAAATTGCAACACCGAGAAGGAAAATCACACGATCTGTAGGCATGGGATCCTAGTGCAATATATATGCTGCAGGCCGTGACTTAAGGACCAGTGCCATACATGTAAGGCACTCTGATTGGTTGGGTGCAAGACATGCGTCCACTCAATCACTGGCAGGGACCTGGCTATTACTAACAGCTGAGCCCCTGCTGTATACTCCAGCATCAGATCCATGACAATTTGCACAGCAAAAGACAAATGTTGGTCTTCTTGAACCCTGCAACGTACCCAAACAGCAGTTTAACTCCATATTTATGGCAATTCCATAACCATTATAACCCACCGAATAATTTAATTGGCATGGCGTGTATCAGATGGTACTGCATATTGGGCATTGAAATGCCATATCTGTTGAAAACTTGCAATTTTCATTTTGTACAGTTTCAGACTCATTCATTTTTGCAAAACACATACGGGGTCAAAATGCCCACTCCAACCCTGAATAAATACCTTGAGAGTGTAGTTTCCAATATAGGGTCTTGGGGGTTCCATTTATTATTTCAACTCAGAATCTCTACAGTTGTCCGCAAAGACGTAAAATAACCCATTGGGCCTCAAATGTGCATGGTGCTCATTTAGCCCTGTTGTATGTTCAGGGTCACATATGCTTAGGGTCACATGCAGACTGTTTATAAAACCAGGAAGCATGGCATAATAATAAGAGGGCTTGATTTTCACACTTACATACGCTGAGAAAAACATATTGAGAGCTGAAATTACATATCTGTTGAAAATTAGCACCATCTGCTATGAATTAAAGGGGTATTCCCATCTCATTGATCATAGTTCAAAACGAAATACTGGTGGCCTTGATAATTTTTTTAATTGGAAGTTATTAGCCATATTGCCCTCATTTTTATATAATGCAATTTTCCTACCCTGCTGTTGATAGTTGGTTTCCCTAGGTTACGGCCCGCTTTCCAGGGATCCACAGCGGGCCGCGCTTGCGCAGAGTGCAGACAGTCTTCACCCAGGCAGCCGCTGCTTTCTGCCGGAGCGCGCACGTAGCCGCGCATGCGCAGATCATCTTCCTTCCCTGCGATGTCTGATACAGAGCAGCGCTTGCTCTGTATCAGAAGCGGGCAGCCGCACATGTGCGGTAATTCTTTTGTGTCTGTGCTCGCATATAGAGCCGCGCATGCTCTGTATGCGATCACAGACATCGCTGGAGAGACAGAGAAGAGAGAATCTTGAGCTGGAGACACGGACCTGCATCTACAGAGTTAAGTATAAAAAAAATTTAAAAAAACCACTATATACACCAACGATTTTTGGCCCCAAAATATTGGTTCTCATATATATATATATATATATATATATATATATATATATATAATTATTCTTATATATAAAAAAAGAACTATAATTAGAACTAAAATAATTGGATGGCTAAAATGAGTTGGGATATTACTTTTTACACTATTTGGGGATGATACTGGAAATACATAGATTTATGCACAATGGGAAGCGCATTTGAATTTTTTTTTTTATGATGGACATTTTATTTTTTTTATTTTGATACTGGGGACACTGGGTGTGGATGGGGGCCATTATACTGTGGAGGGAGGGTGAGTGGGGCACATAAATTTATTGTATTTTGGGGTGGGGGGAATAGGGACATGATAGACAGTGGGGAGCGCTATTTTATTTTGAGGTGCACAGATTTTTATTTTTTTATATTGATATTTGGGACAGTAGGGGAAAATAAATGTAGTGTAAAGGGAGACTGGGTGTGGATGGGGCCATTATACTGTGGAGGGAGGGTGAGGTGGGACATAAATTTATTGTCTCTGGAGGGGGGGGAATAGGGACCTGATAGACACGGGGAGCGCATTTTTATTTTGAGGTGCACATTTATTTTTTATATATTGATATTAGGGACAGTAGGGGGAAAATAAGGCCCCTTTCACACGGGCCTGATGTCCGCGTGGGTGCAATGTGTGATGCGAACACATAGCACCCGCACTGAATCCTGACCCATTCATTTAAATGGGGCTTTTCACATGAGCAAACTTTTTCACGCATCTGTTCGTCGTTGCGTGAAAATCGCAGCATGTTCTATATTCTGCGTTTTTCACGCAACCCTGGCCCCATTGAAATGAATGGGTTTGCGTGAAAATCTGGTTGCGGATGCAATGCGGGATTCACTGACGGTTGCCTAGCAATGTTGTTTGTAAACATTAATTTTTTTCTAACACAGGTGGAAAATGCTTCGCACCCGCGTGGAAAAAACTGAACAAACGTACACAATCGCAGTCAAAACTGACTGCGATTGCGTGTGGATTGGTGCTGCGGATGTATTGTGACATCACTGTGTTTATTATCTCTGTACTGTGACATCACAGTGTTTATTATCTCTGTACTTTGACATCACTGTGTTTATTATCCCTGTACTGTGACATCACTGTGTTTATTATCCCTGTACTGTGACATCACTGTGTTTATTATCTCTGTTCGGTGACATCACTGTGTTTATTATCCCTGTACAGTGACATCGCTGTGTGTATTATCCCAGTGCAGGAAGAGGTAAGTGGTCTGTGTTTGTGTGTTTGTTTTCTATTTTTCAGGGTCGTGAATGCAGAGGACTACGTCGGATTCGGTGGACTACGTCGGACCAGCTTTTTTTTTTTTTTTTTTTTTAATAAAATGGTCAGACAGGGGTCTGGGGGAGTGTTTATTTCAATAAAATGTTTTATACTTGTGTGTGTGTATTTTTTTTACAATACTACAGTTTTAGTAATTACGGCTATCTACAGACGGCCCTGATTACTAATACTGAGCTTAGTACTTGCCGGTATGGCAGGCCAGCACTAACCCCAACATCTATTACCTCGGCACCCACTGCCACCAGGGGTGCCGGGAAGAGCCGGGTACCCGCAGGACCGGACCTTCTAAATTGAGGGTCTGGCTCTGGGGCGGCTGCAGGCTGGTTCCATTAGGCTGGGAAGGGCCAATAACCGTGTCCCTTCCCACCCTGGTAGTGCCAGGCTGCCGCTGCTGGTTGTATCTGGCTGGCGAAGGGAAAAAGGGGGGAGACCCCACGCCATTTTTTTTTAATTATTTTTGTAAAAAAATGGCGTGGGGTCCCCCCTTTTTCCCTTCGCCAGCCAGATACAACCAGCAGCGGCAGCCTGGCACTACCAGGGTGGGAAGGGACACGGTTATTGGCCCTTCCCAGCCTAATGGTACCAGCCTGCAGCCGCCCCAGAGCCAGACCCTCAATTTAGAAGGTCCGGTCCTGCGGGTACCCGGCTCTTCCCGGCACCCCTGGTGGCGGTGGGTGCCGAGGTAATAGATGTTGGGGTTAGTGCTGGCCTGCCATACCGGCAAGCACTAAGCCCAGTATTAGTAATCAGGGCCGTCTGTAGATAGCCGTAATTACTAAAACTGTAGTATTGTAAAAAAAAAATACACACACACACAAGTATAAAACATTTTATTGAAATAAACACTCCCCCAGACCCCTGTTTGACCATTTTATTAAAAAAAAAAAAAAAAAAAAAAAGCTGGTCCGACGTAGTCCTCTGCATTCACGACCCTGAAAAATAGAAAACAAACACACAAACACAGACCACTTACCTCTTCCTGCACTGGGATAATACACACAGCGATGTCACTGTACAGGGATAATAAACACAGTGATGTCACCGAACAGAGATAATAAACACAGTGATGTCACTGTACAGAGATAATAAACACAGTGATGTCACAGTACAGGGATAATAAACCTCAGATCAACACATTGTGCCCCCATCAGACCTCAGATCAACACAATGTGCCCCCATCAGACCTCCGGTCACCGTCTTGTGCCCCCATCAGACCTCAGATCAGTGTCTTGTGCCCCCATCAGACCTCAGGTCAGCGTCTTGTGCCCCCATCAGACCTCAGATCAACACAATGTGCCCCCATCAGACCTCAGGTCAGCATCTTGTGCCCCCCTCAGACCAGGGTCTTGTTCCCCCCTCAGACCAGCGTCTTGTGCCCCCCCTCAGACCAGCGTCTTGTGCTGCGTCAGGTCATAGTGTGCGCCGGCAGGGAGATACAGTGGAGCGCGGAAGCTGATGGCAGCAGCAGCGCAGAACAGGTAAGTATGCTTTTTTTAAAGTGGCTGGGTGGGCTGATCTGAGGTCTGAGGGGGGCGCGGGGCCCCCCATGAAATCATTGGAGCCGGGGCCTGGAGCAGTAGCTCCAGATGCTCCAATTATAATCTGGCCCTGGCTGCGCCCCCCCTCCAGATGGCGCCCTAGGCGGTCGCCTCCCCCGCCTACCCCTAGTCCCGACCCTGGGTAGCGGTTCAGGCACAGTGTGAGAGGGAAAGACAGATGTAGCAGAGCTCTATGGGTAGCAGTTCAGGCACAGTGTGAGAGAGAAAGACAGATGTAGCAGAGCTGTATGGGTAGCAGTTCAGTCACAGTGTGAGAGGGAAAGACAGATGTAGCAGAGCTGTATGGGTAGCGGTTCAGGCACAGTGTGAGAGAGAAGGACAGATGTAGCAGAGCTGTATAGGTAGCGGTTCAGGCACAGTGTGAGAGGGAAAGACAGATGTAGCAGAGCTGAGTTAGAAGTTGCTTAGCTATTGGGGGAGGTGAAGACAGATGAGCGGAGCTGTATAGGTAGCGGTTCATCCACAGTGTGAGAGAAAGACAGATGTAGCAGAGCTGTATGGGTAGCAGTTTAGGCACAGTGTGAGAGAGAAAGACAGATGTAGCAGAGCTGTATGGGTAGCGGTTCAGGCACAGTGTGAGAGAGAAAGACAGATGTAGCAGAGCTATATGGGTAGCGGTTCAGGCACAGTGTGAGAGAGAAGGACAGATGTAGCAGAGCTGTATAGGTAGCGGTTCAGGCACAGTGTGAGACAGAAAGACAGATGTAGCAGAGCTGTATGGGTAGCGGTTCAGGCACAGTGCGAGAGGGAAAGACAGATGTAGCAGAGCTGAGTTAGAAGTTGCTTAGCTATTGGGGGAGATGAGGACAGATGTAGCGGAGCTGTATAGCTAGCGGTTCATCCACAGTGTGAGAGAAAGACAGATGTAGCAGAGCTGAGTTAGAAGTTGCTTAGCTATTGGGGGAGATGAGGACAGACGTAGCAGTGCTGTATAGGAAGCTGTTGAGCAAAAGAGCTAGATGGGATTGGTGAGGGATGATATAGCAGACCTGTATATGCATATGCTGGATATGCATCTACATATACATATATAGTCAAAAGTGTAGAAACAACTGCAGTAGATCTATAATGTAAACAAATCTGCATCAGTGCTGGTGGTTGGGGGATGGTAATATTTTATGTGTGGCAATAGCACAGATAATTAGGTTACTAGCTAACATGCTATGGGGACAATGTACAATAGTAAATTATTGTTTTTATGGTAAGAATGGGCTTGTAAAAGATAAAACATGTTTTGTGTGTAAAACTATATTAGAATGCAGGACAGCCACTAGTTACTGTCTGCTTAGCTCACTTTGGCTCTCTGAGTGAGGATTCCACAGCAGGAAAGAGGTGATTCACAGACACTGCAGGCTGATGACTCATACTATCCACATGAACGAGCATGCAAGGACTGAGCTCTCAGTGTGATGTCATAAGGAGGCGTGGCAGCCCTTCACTCAAACTGCCTAAGCCCGCCCAGCCTTAGAAGCAGGAAACCAGGAAGTGAACAGCAGAGCTGGCTTCTAGTAAGACTGAAATAGCAAGATGAGAATACCCCTTTAATTTTGTAAAACACCTCTTGGGTCGAAATGCTCACTTCACCCATTAGTAAATACTGTGAGGGCTGTGATATCTAAGGAAAAAAAAGGTAATTTCTTCGGGGTTTCTTTCTTTTTTATTATTCTGCAGTTGAAAATCAATGCTAGTGCCATAACTAGGGCCCACAGCAAATTTTTGACCAGGCCCCCTCCCAGCAACTTCTACACAACTCCCGACTCCTGTGCAACCCCCAACTCCTGAAGCTAGTCAAGCTCTCAGACGAGGCCCAGCCATTTCCTACAGTGTCACTGTTTATAATGTCGTTATATAACACTGTTGAGGGATCCTTGACAATAAAATCTTTAAGTCCTCCTCCTAGATGGGACCCTTTGCATCCAAGCATCCACTTCCCATGCTTCCCCTTTAGCTATACCCCTGGTCAAGGCTGTATAAATCACCAAACTAGGCCTCAAATGTACATGGCATTCCCTACCTTCTAAGCCTTGTGGTGCACCCATAAAGCACTTTACGACCACATATGGGGTGGTGTTAACAAATTGTTAGGTGATTTTCTGCTGTTGCTGTAATACCCCAAAGGGGTATTACCATTCCTACACTCTAATATGCTACTGTCTCTAATGAGCTAACCATAATATCATCTGTGTATTTATTCCAGGTCCTCCTACATTGTACATTCATAATCATGCCATAAACTATTATGTTTATGTACTGTGTCTGTTTCACCAGCAGATGGAAGTGTATATGGCAGAGAGATTGTTAGGTAGAATGGAACTTACCATTCCATTCTCCCCCCTGTTGGGCAGCAGTGGGCTAGTCGTGCTTCCTACCCAAGGAAGGGTTTGCAGGAAGTGTGCAGTCAGTCTGAGTGTAGTCTAGTCTAGAGTTGTAAGAAGATGAGAATCACCCTGACTCCTTACAGATTAACAGACAGAGTGCAGCGAGGGGGTCAACAGCCAAAGGCATCCCACTCCTAAAGTCCAGCTACCACACTAAAGCCAAGTTTAGCTCAGCAGAGAGATAAAGCAGAATATTCAAGTTTGCGTACCAGTTTATGCCAAAACCTGCTGGAACCAAGAGAAAGACGGTACACTGTCTGGATGCAAGTTGATTCAAGTAAAGCTGTTGAACTTTATAAAAATCTGGACTCAACTTATTCTCCACCTCTATCATTAATCTCCCCTTTATTGCTTCCTAACCCTTGGGAGTAATGGTATTTAGGTTGGCCCACCACAACGTCATCCACCCAGAAAACTATTGAGGCTGCACCACACCACTCAGCATTCCAATAAACCTGGGACACGATAGGCCCTGGGGGCGCGGATCGTTGCATTAGCAATTGTAAAAATGAAAAACTTGAGCTTTTCTTATAAAAAATGTAATTTTCCATTTTCACAGCCAAGGTTTTCTAAATTGTATGAAGTAGTGGTTGGTACTACATCCCTTTAAAAATTCCTTGGGGGTGTAGTTTCCAAAGTGGGATCACTTTTGGGGTTGCAGCATGGGGCCTGAAAATTATTCCAGTGACATCTGCCCTGCAAAAGCCATATAGTGTTCCTTCCCTTCTGAACTCTACCGTGTGACAAAAACGCATTTTTTGCCTCATGTGGGTGTTGTTGTATTGGGTAAAATGGGTAACAAAATATAGGGTTCTATTTCTCCTGTTAACCCTTGCAGAAATTAAAAAAATTGAAACAACATTTTTTTGTAAAATCTGTAATTTTTCATTTTCATGGGCAAGTGTTTCTAAATTCTGTGCTCACTACACCAAAGTGCTCACTACACTTCTTGAAAAATTCCATGGGGGGTGTAGTTTCCAAAATGGGGTCATTTTTTTGGAGTTTCTACTGTACAGGTGCATCAGGGTCTTCTGAACCCTGCTATGTGCCCATACAACAGTTTATGACCACATATGGAGTGATACTGTATTCAGGAGAAAATGAGTAACAAATTATGGCATGATTTTTTCCTATTTATCCTTGTGAAAAATAAAAATTGTAGCAAAACAAACATTTTAGTTAAAGTTTAATTTTTGACTTTGACAGCCACAATCTAAAATCTATGAATTACATAAGGGGTGTAGTTTCCAAAATGGGGTCACTTTTGGCCGGTTTCCACTGTAGGGATACCTCATTGTCTCTTTAAATGAGACATGGCTCTCAAAAACCATATGACGCTCCTTCCCTACCACATATAGGGTGTTTCAATAAACTGCAGAATCAGGGTAATAAAAATTGAGGTTAATTTGGCTGTTAACCCTTTCTGTGTTATAGGAAAAATTATTAAAATGAAAAATCTGCAAAAAAAGTTACATTTTTAAATTTTGCCCCCATTTTTATCTACCCTTTGTGGAACACCTAAAGGTTTAACAAAGTTTGTAAAATCAGTTTTGAATACTAATAAGTGGTGTTGTTTGCAAAATGGGGTAATTTATGGGTGGTTTCTATCTATAAGAACCTAAAACTAACTTCATAACTGAATTGTAAGAACCTAAAACTAACTTCATAACTGAATTGGTCCTTTAAAAAAAAGGGTTTTGGAAATTTTATTGAAAAATCTTAAAATTGCTAATAAAATTCTAAGCCTTCTAACATCCTAAAAAAATAAAATGACATTTACAAAACGATGCCAACATTAAGTAGACATAAGGGACATGTTAAGTAATTTATGATTTATAAATGATTTTCTAATTTATGAGGTATCACTATCTGTCTTAAAGAACTCCCGCAAAAAATGTTATTCTCTGACCTGTTAGAAAGGTACATGATGTAATCTGTAGTGAATGTCATTTTCTTACCAGTGGCTGTATTTGTGAGTTATATCTCCCTGATGTTTCTCAGCTGTGTCATGCAGGGGCGTTGCTAGGGTAGCAAAAGATCCTGGGCCCAAGCCCCATTCTCTAAGTTGACCCTGCTTCGCACACCTCATTGTACTGTATTTGCTATACAGCAGCACATACGTCTCATATGCAGTGCCTCCCAGGTGTTGTCTCCTCTGATGTAGATCTTTCCTGTCATCATCTTCTCTATTTGTTCAGGACAACTTCTCTCAGCCGCCTCGTCTCTGCAGAGTGTGCCACACAGACATCTTAGCTTCCTCACTTTTGTTTCATCCCCCAACCTGCAGTCTTCCTGCTGCTCGATGTGCTCCCCAATACCACCAAATACTGTCCTAAAGAAATATGAGTGCCCCCATAGTGCTCCTCAAAGTCCCACCAATAGTAATTCCCTTCTAGAATGCCCTCATTAGTAATACTGCCCCCTACAGTGCCCCCAACAGCGATAACGCTCCCCAACAGTGCCTCCAACAATAGAAGAGCCTCCAGTATTAATAATACCCCCACAGAGCCACCAGTAGAAATAAGGCCCCCTATTGTTCCCCCAGTGGTAATAAAGTTCTCTATAGGCTCCCAATAGTGCACACAGTATAAATAAGGCAGATTTAAAGGGGTTCTGCAGTTTTTTCAAACTGATGATCTATCCTCTGGATATATCATCAGCATCTGATCGGCGGAGGTCCGACACCCGGGACCCCTGCCGATCAGCTGTTTGAGAAGGCAGCGGCGATGTAGGAGCGCCGTGGCCTTCTCTGTGTTTACCGCAGGCCCAGTGACGTCACGACTACTATCACTGGCCTGGGCGGGGCTAAGCTCCATTCATAGGCAGCGCCGCTGCCTTCTCAAACAGCTGATCGGCAGGGGTCCTGGGTGTCGGACCCCCGCGGATCAGATGCTGATGATCTATCCAGAGGATAGATCATCAGTTTGAAAAAACTGCAGAACCCCTTTAAAAGTCCACCCTATAGAGCCCTCAGTAGTAATAAGAACGTCTAATGTCCCCTGGATTTAAAATGCCCCTGCAGTCCTCCCTGCAGTGCCGCCAGTATTTATATTGCCCCCTACTGTTATAATGCTCCACGTGAAGTGCCCCCCATAGTTATATTCCTCCGTGTAGTGTCCTCAGAAATTATAATTCCTCAGCCCCTCCACCATACAGTTCCATGTAAATAATACTATTTCCCTCTCTCTTCTGTCCCATATAAATGACATCACACCATCTCTCCAGCCCCATCCAAATACAGTCCCATGTACATAATATCAACATGCCCTAGCCACCTCCAACATACAGTCCCATGTAAATAACATCCCTCCCTTCAGTCCCTCCAACACACAGTCCTATATAAAAAAAAAAACATCACCATGCCCTGGCCACCTCCAACATTCAGTCCCATTTAAATAACATCACCCCCTCCCACTCCAAGATACACTCATGTAAATAACACCCCTTCCCTAAGCCCTAATAACTACAGCTCCCAGCATTGCTATGCCTCTCACTTATCTCTACTCATGCTGCAGATCTCACCACAGCTTCTTCCTCAAGTTAACTTCACTCCTGAATGCCATCCACTCCTCCACTGGTTACATGACAGTGACATCATAAAAGGTCCTTCTCAACAACAGCCTATTGCACTGGTCACATGGACTGTGATGTCATCACAGGTCCTTGAGCTTTTCCAGTGCATCAGATTTAATTGTATTGCCGTCCTGAGGACGGCAGAACAAACAAACTGCACTAGAGTATAACAATGGCTGGGTGCGGCCGGTATACTTCTCTACTCTGCCCAAGGTACAGACGAGTCCTGTGGGATCCATGCCCGGTTCATTTTAATGATTTTAAGTGAGTACAGATGAGCGAATCGAAGTTGACAAAGTGAAATTCAGTCCAAATTTCAGGAAAAATTTGATTCGTCCCAAAGTTGAATATCCTTGTGCTTCCTGGTAACACATCATATTTTTTAAAATGACTGCAGCACATGTTACAAAGTTAAAGTAGGAAGTCTGGGAACGAGGGAAAACCCACAATGCCATGAAGACAGCCAATCAGCAGATAACTAACCCCTGTGATGTCATAGTTCTGGAAAAAGCTTCCTCATGACTGGTCTGTGCCATTTGCCAGTGAACTTAGTGTAGGCACTAGGAACAGTGATTAGGAAATACTTAAAAAAAAAAAAAAAAAAAAAATGATTGAACAGTTCAGGGAAATATTATTCATAGTGTAGGGAAAGATTAGGGAGGCATTATCCACACTGTAGGGAAAGAGCAGGGACCAAAAGTGTGTAAATCCTGGGTAATAGGGGCTATTTTGTTACACCTTGCTGCACTAATTGGGGTTACTAAAAGTGATCTATTACTACAGATTTTAGGTTGTTTAAAACAGTAATTGCAGTAATCCTAGCATCTGTTATTGGGTTGAAAGTGCTGTCTAAAACAACCAATTTTGGGATGTATTTATTTTAAATATATAAAAGTACGTCCCTACATCCTTGCTTTTGGGGTGAATTTGCCGTTCACCCCAAGAAGTAGCGGTTCAAGGGGTTCATGGAGGAAGCAGTAGCAGACAATCTGACTCAATAGAAAACGGATCCGCCCCCCTCCCCCCATTGACTTTCAATGGAGTTCATGATGGATCTGTCTTCGGTATGTTAAAGATATTACCACCAGATCCGTTCATAACAGATGCAGATAGTTGTATTATCAGTAACTGAAGCGTTTTTGCTGAACCCTGCCGGATCCAGCAAAAACGCTAGTGTGAAAGTAGCCTAAATCTATCTGGCCAGGGGACAGGAGACGTGGCACCTACATCTCACAGCCACCTGAGCCCTATGGGGGCTGAACTGGAGGAGGAGAACATTTATGCACAAGCAATGTCTATAGAAATGGGTGGTTTTTCTGCACAAGTGACAGGAGAGGAGGAGCAAGAGGAGGTAAAGGGCGATAAGGAAGGCCAGGCAGATGACCTCGAGACACAGTGGCAGTATGTGGTGGAGATGGAGGCAGGGAGTCCCTCCGAGTTCCTTGTGCAAATAGCCTGATGCATGCTTGGTTGCTTGCATAGTGACAGGCAAATTGTCACGAGGAATGACTACTGGCTCTTTTCCATGTTAGACCCTCACTACTGGTTCAAAATGGGGGCCTTTTTTATACCCACTGAGAAGGAGGATAAACTGAACTACTATGCAGACATCCGATGTAGTCAGTTGGCCGCTGCCTATGTGCGCCATTGCCCATCCTAATGAAGGTCTGACCCGGGGGCCCTCTGCGGGAGGGGGATGGGGGGCAGGAGCAGTACCAGCTCTATCAGCAGCAACTTAAAGGGTTTCTGTCACCAGTGTTGGGCATATAAAACAGGATGACATTTGCAATGTGCAAATGTCACCTGATGCCCAAACTGGTGAACATTTTTTTACTGGTGCCCCCGTTTTTGAAATAAATCAACTTTTGTGGTATGCAAATGAAGCTTACTAGGTGCAAGGGGCGGTTACCTCGCACCTAGTAAGCTCCGTTTGCCCACCCGCGGTCACGCCTACCTTCACTTGATTGACAGGGCCAGGCAGCTCGCTCTAGCTGCTCCTGGCCCTGTCCGTGCTGAAAATCCTGCGCCTGCGCCGTTCGGACTTCATTCGGCGCAGGCGCAGTGAGTGCCGATTGCTGCCGGGCTCCCGGCTTCCTCACTGCGCCTGCGCCGATGACGTCACAGAACACCCAGAAGAGAAGGCGGCGCAGGCGCAGTGAGGAAGCCGGGAGCCCGGCAGCAATCGGCACTCACTGCGCCTGCGCCGAATGAAGTCCGAACGGCGCAGGCGCGGGATTTTCAGCACGGACAGGGCCAGGAGCAGCTAGAGCGAGCTGCCTGGCCCTGTCAATCAAGTGAAGGTAGGCGTGACCGCGGGTGGGCAAACGGAGCTTACTAGGTGCGAGGTAACCGCCCCTTGCACCTAGTAAGCTTCATTTGCATACCACAAAAGTTGATTTATTTCAAAAACGGGGGCACCAGTAAAAAAATGTTCACCAGTTTGGGCATCAGGTGACATTTGCACATTGCAAATGTCATCCTGTTTTATATGCCCAACACTGGTGACAGAAACCCTTTAAGTCTAGAGGCTCTGATGAGCACTTTTCTTCACCCGCCTACTGAAGAAACCACCCACCACCAGCAGTAGCAAGACATGGAGCAGAACCTGAACCAGCAGGTGGAGGCATACTTGGCCTTCACCCTGACATCCCACGTGGAAGATCCCCTGGACTACTGGGCAGCCAAACTTGATTTGTGGCCGCAACTGGCCAAGTTTGCACCGGACAAGCTTTCCTGCACGGCCAGTAGTGTGGCATCAGAGCGGGTATTTAGTTTGGCTGAAGGCATAGTTACTCCAAGGAGAACATGCTTTTCCACCCAAAATGTAGAGAGACTGACCTTTGTGACGATTAATCAGGCACACCAGTACCTGATGCATCAGACTAGATCATTCTGGCTGCCACACCTAAACTTTGTCAAAAGAGACCTGGTTCTTCTGGCCACCTGCTTCAGCTATTTGGATGTTGCCACCTGCCTGATGCCACACACCTTTTGCCATGTGTTCCTAATGCCACTCACTCAGCTGTTATTGCCACTGTTTTTGCCCCCCACCTTACCACTCTGTGACTGGGCCACTTTATTGACTCCTCATGCTGTTGCCACCTCACCACACTGTGACTGGGCAACTCTATTGACTCCTCATCCTGTTGCCACCTCACCCCTCTGTGACTGGGCCACTGTGTTGACCCCTAATGCTGTTGCCACTTCACCACTCTGTCACTGGGTCACTGTGTTGACTCCTCATGTGGTTGCCAACTCACCACTCTCTCACTGGGCTATTGTGTTGACTCCTTATGCTGTTGCCATCCTCACTACTCCATTACTGGACCACTGTGTTGATTCCTCATGCTGTTTCCACCTCGCCACTCTGTCACTGGGCCACTGTGTTGATTGCTCATGCTTTTGCCACCTCACCACTCTGTCATTGGGCCACTGGGTTGACTTCTCATGCTGTTGCCACCCTTACAGCTCTGTCACTGGGCTGCTATTGTCCCTGTTTGGCCTTGTTGACATCACCATTTATTTTACCCTTCTTCTGATCTGTCAGAAGAACGGAAAAATGAGAAACACAATGGATCTTGTATCACATGGCCCCTTATTTTGCATCAAAAGATGGGTACAAAACACAGAAGACATGCAAATATTACATTCATGTATCATCTCTGTTTTGGATCCACTCCTGTGGTTTTTTGGCCTGAGGAATACTAATGTATTACTGACAAAATGCTGACCCTGTGAAGACAGGATCTGTTTTTATGGCTCTCAGCAGCCAGGAAATAGCTGTTTTTTTAACGTGATTTGTCACAAATAAATTTGGATCAAATAGAATCTTTTTGGTAGATTCGGTGAACCATCTGAATTGAATTTTTGAGAATTTTGCTTATCTCTAGTGGTGAGTTCCAAACCGACATTACTTTTCCAAAAAAAGCTGTACTAGCCCTGCACATGTAAGTTAAGCCGATGGTGGGCCAGTCCTGGAGACTCTCAGTGTCTGTAGAGTTCACGCCAGGGCTAATGTATGGAGTTGTAACAGTGGTCAAGGACAATATATGTAGATCACAGCCAAATGGGTTAATGTGGTTCCAGACCAGGCACACCAACAACTTAAAACAAAATAATTGTGAAGGTGCTCACCTGGACCGAGCCAGATTAGCTATATTAAATGTACAACATACCACTATGGTCGGCTCATATGTAACCAATTTGATATTTATTCCAAGGTAAAAACTAAATAAAATAACTATATAAAAACAATATACAATTGACCATATAATATATAACCTCCTGGCTTATAATCACAGTCCCCCCAATGGTTTCACATGCGGAGCTCACGCATATGTCTGAAACCAAAAGATAAAAAATGCAGCGGTTTTTTAATGTTCCTTTTGTTAGTCCGTGACTTTTCCTTAAATTCACGTGGTGAATGATGTTTTTGAATGTTATATAGTTTTGTTTTATCTTTCTTGCCTTATGACATCACACAGTTAATATCGTTGGTGGTTTAGCGCTTCTTACCTATAGTGCAGATGTATTGCATTTAGAGCTTGTGCGCTCCTTACCAAAACCGTATTCAGTGGCTCCCAAGGTGGTGAGTGGTGAGCGGTATAGATGTTCCGTTCCCAGAGCTTTCGGCTCTGTGTATTGGCGCTCGTGTCAGCTTAGCACATGCGCCGTAGTTGGACTCAGACGCCGTGCTCCGCTGTTCGTCTCTGCACAATTAGTGTTCCACTCGTCATCACTCTTCCATACCGGTTGGTCTTATGAGTCCTATGGACAAGTAGCGCTTTTCTTATATGTATGAATAGTTCCTAAGGCCACTTAATCTGTTTTTGAAAAGTAACGGAAAAAAACGCAGCCTGCCACACCAGAAGCGTTTTGAAACTATTAGCGTTTCTTCCTGAGTGAATTTAAGGAAAAGTCGCGAACTAACAAAAGGAACATTAAAAAAACGCTGCATTTTTTATCTTTTGATTTCAGACAGATGTGTGAGCTCTCCATGTAAAACCATTGGGGGAACAGGAGGTTATATATGGTCAATTGTATATTGTTTTTATATGGTTATTTTATTTAGTTTTTACCTTGGAATAAATATCAAATTGGTTACATATGAGCCGACCATAGTGGTATGTTATACACCAACAACTTAGCCAGGTTATGGCAATGCCGCCTCTGAGTGGTAATTGTGGGATTTCTGCACTAATTTTCTCCTCTGCACAGTAGTCCTCTAGCATATCACTTATGCAAAGCTAGGCATTGTCACACGGTTATGCACTTGGTCATCCTTGGCGAATGAAGCCACACTGCGGAGGAACTGCTCCACGTCCTCAATAAAGAAACTGAACACTAGATGTCTCCTCACCAAGCTGAGATAGAGACGATTGTTACTGATAATGGGAATAACTTTTTGTCTGCACTGTGTCAGGGATGGCTGACTCATGCGTCCTGCATGGCTCACGTGTTCAATCTCGTTCCTTAAAGGGAACCTGTCATTACCAAAACACCCCCTGAACTAGAGTAAGTGTTGTATAGTGTAAGTGATGCTGAATCCGAATATGTAAGTTTTATCTTCATACTCACTTCCATTCCGACGCTGTGCTCCCACAAACTTGCAGTAAAATGCACTCACTGGACTCTTTTTTGAGTCCCCTCCATTATGTGAGTGAACACTGGAGTCCAGTGAGTGCATTTTACTGCTGGTTTGTCAGAGCACAGCATCAGAATGCAAGTGAGTATGAAGATAAAAATTACATGTTCGGATTCAGGATCACTTACACTATACAACGCTTACTCTAGTTCAGGGGGTGTTTCGGAGATGACAGGTTCACTTTAAGTCTTCCACTGAACAGCAAGAGCTGTTAAAATGTCTAGGAAACTGTGCATGCACTTCAGCACCTCTTACTGTGCAAAACACACTCTCCTTGAGCTGAAAAGGCAAAATGCTCTTCCCCTCACCATCACCAGATATGCAACATTTCCATCCATTGGAATTCTACACACCATATGTTAGACAAGGATGACTACTAGCTATCCACATTGTTAGATGCTTGCTACTGGTCAAAAATAGGGGCATTTTTTAGACCTTCTGAGTGGGGTCCAAAAATGGAATACTAAAAAGACATGCTGTGTAGTCAGTTGGTTGCTGCATCACGCGTCCTTAGGAAGGTCTGACCGGGAAGACCCTCTGCACTCACTCTCCACTGCCATGACTGGGGGGCAGGGCAGTTTCTAGGGAATTTTACCAACAGGGCGAACATTAAAAAAGCGCCCCCCCCCCCCCCAATCAAATAACACTGACCTAAACAATGCTGCATAGTATGCACAGCTCAGTAGTCACAACAATGAACAGGCTCAGATGACCACCCTCATGCTCAGATCACCGCCCCATGCTCAGATCACCGCCCCATGCTCAGATGACCACCCTCATGCTCAGATCACCGCCCCATGCTCAGATGACCACCCTCATGCTCAGATCACTGCTCCATGCTCAGATCACCGCCCCATGCCCAGATCACCGCCCCATGCTCAGATCACCGCCCTATGCTCAGATCACCGCCCCATGCCCAGATCACTGCCCCTTACCCAGATCACCGCCCTATGCTCAGATCACCGCCCCATGCCCAGATCACTGCCCCTTACCCAGATCACCGCCCCATGCCCAGATCACTGCTCTTCCTCAGATCACCGCTCTTCCTCAGATCACCCCCTCATGCTCAGATAACCCCCCTCATGCTCATATCACTGTGGGAAGTGGGGGTGATTTGACATAGGGGAGATCTGATCATGGAGTGCCTGATTTTTAATGTGTGAGGTGAGCACTGAGGGGGGGTATGGGGGTTGTTTTGAGGGGGTCTGATGAGGATTTGGGGATCTTATCATACTACCCCCCCATGTTCAGTATTTTAATAACAAAAAAATAAAAAACCTTCCTCCTCCAGGCATTTACCTTGCCCACAGAGGACCTTGGCGCTTACTCCTCAGTCAGGTCATAGTTGAAAGCGAAGCTGGGAGGAGCCAGGAAGGAAAGCTGGCCTCCCCTGCAATCCCCTGCCACTGCCAGCCAGAGGTAAATTAAAGCAGACGCAGCGCTTCCCTGCCAGCCGGCTGAGCCGGAGAGGTAATGTGATTAGCAGAGGCGTAGCTAGAGGTTCAGCACAGGGGGGTGTGAAACATACTTGAGTGGGCCCCCCACTTAGTGGCTTCCCAAACGCACGTTTTTAACTTCACAGGCACATACTACTAGTTGTGGTTATAATATTTTATTAGAAAGATGACTGTATAAACTGCTAGATCATCTATGCTGTTAAGTACAGTACAATAGACTTTCTACATACCCTAGTCTAAATACTCTACCACATAATGCAGTAAAATATAGGAGTAATAGGAGTAAAAAACAAGGGGACTCCTACATTAAAGGAAACCTGTCCCCAGTTTTTACATCACTAAACTAACAGTCCCCTGCCCCCATCAGACCTCAGATCAGCGTATTGTGCCCCCATCAGACCTCAGATCAGCGTATTGAGCCCCCATCAGACCTTAGATCATCAGAATGTGCCCCCATCAGACCTCAGATCAGCTTAATGGGCCTCCATCAGACCTCAGATCAGCTTAATGTGCCCCCATCAGACCTCAGATCAACGTATTGTGCCCCCATCAGATCTCAGATCAGCATATTGTGCCGCCATCAGACCTCAGATCAGCCTACTGTGCCCCATCAGACCTCAGATCATCAGAATGTGCCCCCATCAGACCTCAGATCATCAGAATGTGCCCCCATCAGACCTCAGATCAGCTTAATGTGCCCCCATCAGACCTCAAATCAGCGTATTGTGCCGCCATCATACCTCAGATCAACGTATTGTGCCGCCATGAGACCTCAGATCAGCGTATTGTGCCGCCATCAGACCTCAGATCAGCGTATTGTGCCGCCATCAGACCTCAGATCAGCAGAATGTGCCCCCATCAGACCTCAGATCATCAGAATGTGCCCCCATCAGACCTCAGATCAGCATATTGTGCCCCCATCAGACCTCAGATCAGCGTATTGTGCCGCCATCAGACCTCAGATCAGCGTATTGGGCCGCCATCAGACCTCAGATCAGCGTATTGTGCCACCATCAGACCTCAGATCAGCGTATTGGGCCGCCATCAGACCTCAGATCAACAGAATGTGCCCCCATCAGACCTCAGATCAGCAGAATGTGCCCCCATCAGACCTCAGATCAGCAGAATGTGCCCCCATCAGACCTCAGATCAGCATATTGTTCCGCCATCAGACCTCAGATCAGCAGAATATGCCCCCATCAGACCTCAGATCAGCAGAATGTACCCCCATCAGACCTCAGATCGGCTTAATGTGCCATCAGACCTCAGATCAGCATATTGTGCCCCCATCAGACCTCAGATCAGTGTACTGTGCCCCCATCAGACCTCAGATCAGCATATTGTGCCCCCATCAGACCTCAGATCATCGTATTGTGCCCCCATCAGACCTCAGATCAGCAGCGTCAGGTCATAGTGTGCGCCGTCAGGAAAGAGAGCGGAGCACCAGACCAGAGGGCAGCCGCAGCGCAGGACAGGTAAGAAAGGTTTTTATTTGAACCTTATGTGGCTGGGTGGGCTGATCTGAGGTCTGATGGAGGTCCCTACATACAAGTGAGCGCTTCCATATTGGAAGCGCTCACTTGTATTCGCTCCCCTGCGGCTGGCCACCATGGCGCCCCCTCTTCTCCTTGAGACACACGCCCCGGGCGATCGCACCCCTCGCCCGGTAATAGAAACGGCGCTGCTGGGGGGAAGGCAGAAGCAGCACCAGTTCCATATTTAGCAACTTCAGTGTGGAGACTATGATGAGCAGTTTTCTTTAGCCACCTACTGAAGAAACCATCCAGCAGCAGGACATGCAGAAGAACCTCAACCAGCAAGTGGTGGCATACTTGGACTGTACCCTGTCACCCATGACCCAATATCCCCTGGACCCTGGAGTACTGGAATGCAATCTTGAAGTATGGCCGCAACTGGCCGAGTTTGCCATGGTCATACATTCCTGACCGGCCCGTACTGTGGCATCAGAGCAGGTGTTCAGTGCGGCAGGGGGCATAGTTACCCCTAAGAGAACTCGCCTTTCTTCCCAAAATGTTGAGACCAACCTTCATAAAGATAAATCTGAAGTGGATCAACTTCATCACCTACATCAACTACATCACCGTTTATTTTTCCATTCTTCTTATCCATCAGAGGAACAGACATTTTTTTTAAAAAAAGGATCCTGTACTTTCAGCATCCACAAGGCCTCTTTCACATGGCCAGTATTTGATCAGTATTTGGAAGCCAAAAGCAGGAATGGGTTCTAGCAAATATTGCATTACAGTAATGCAATAATGCAAATATTTCCATTACATTTTATCTGTTTTGGAGCCACTCCTGTTTTTGGCTTGCAAATACTGACGCAAAATACTGACTAAATACTGCCCATGTGAAAGAGGCCATTAAAGTCCTGCCGGGAAGACTTTTTTTCCTTGTTAAAAAAAAAATTATTATTATTAATTATTTCAGATGTAAATGGACAAAACAGATGTGAATTGAGCATAAGGCCTCTTTCACACTGTTAGTATTTTGCATCAGTATTTTATCAGAATTTGTAAGCCAAAAGCAGGAGCAGATTCAAGACACAGATGAGATGCAAATATTTCCATTACATTTTATATCTGTTTTGGACTCACTCCTGTTTTTAACTTACAAATACTGATCAAAAACTGATGCAAAATACTGACTAAATACTGACTAGAGATGAGCGAATCATTAAAAAAATTATTCGCCGAACATTCGCCAAACTTTTCATGAGATTCGTATATTTGACGAATAGATTCGTTGTATTTGCGTACAAAATATACGTTATTTGCTATTAGCGAACATTCGCGCACTAATAACGAACGTTCATTTAAAAAATGTACGCAACTTCTTAGAAGACATACGCATGAGCGTACAAATAGCGTACGAATTCTCAGCGAACTATTGTCTACGCGATTACATAATACGCAGGCACGCACGACGAGAGGCCACGGCGTGCACTCCTCAGAGGTAGAGCGAATATTCGAAAATGGTATCCAGGCGATCCTCATCATTTAGCTCTGAAGAGCTGAAATTCCTGATACGGCTGATGGACAGAGAGGATTACGATGGCACACACCGCCATCCAAACCAGCATAAGAAGGAGGTGATCCAAGGCCTGCACCATCGTTTCCACACCGTGCGGACCCCAGGCCAGATCCAGCGGAAATGGTCTGATCTGAAATTCAAATGCCCAGAGCGGCTTAATGAGATCCGCACAGAGATACGGCAGGGTGAGTAACAAAATATTTGATAAGTAAAAACATGTAAAAAAAATTAGTGTACTGTATTGTATATATACCAGCAGTCACTGCCAATAATGAAAAAAGTATAGAAGGACAACGTGGCCGTACGTAGTGCACTGCATTAATTTTGTTTCATGCTAGGCAACACCTTTAACTCTCGACCCAAACAACTTAAGTGAAGGTCAATATTGTTAATGGTGCTGGCCGTTCTTCCGTTTGTGTCAGGCAAATGCACTAGTTCGAAAGAAAGTACCCTTATATGCCCCTTCATATTTAGCGCTTCCTCCTCCTACACACAGACTTAAAGACGTGCCCATGCTGCAGCTACTGTCAGTGGGCGATATCCAAAGTATTCCTACCGCACCATGTTAACGATATAAAGAAAGTTATTGCGACGATAACATTATCTATTGCCATAAATACCTTTTTTGAAGAAAAAAATATGATATGGCCCCCCTCTCACACCCATAATATCTTAATAGTAGTATGTGTTAGTATTAAAAAGAGTCATCATCTAACAATTGTGTATGTTTTAATGTTGCAGAGCGTCACCACCGTCGAGGCAGGACGGCCCCTGAAGTACCTGCAGCCTCTAGTAAGTGTAAAACATATTTAATTTATTTTTCATCCAAGCCACGTGGGAGTGCAGCTGCAGTAAGAGCACTGGTGGTTAGGAACGGGATCCTCCAGCCCCAAACTATTCCCATGTACAGTAGCTACAACTGTTCAGTTGAATGTAAGGCTACTTCTACACTAGCGGCAGCCCGGATCCGGCGGGTGAAGGGTCCCTCCGGATCCATGCTGCCGCAGGTACACATGTGGGTCCGGAACCGCGCTCCGGTCCAAATTCACTGTAATGGGGGCGGGCCTCGGATCCGGCCACAGCATGTTAACCCCTGCTGAGAGGCAGCCAGAGCGAAAATACAACATGTATTACAGTGAATTTGGGCCGGAGCGCGGTTCCGGCCCCACACGTGTACCTGCGGCAGCACGGATCCGGAGGGACCCTTTACCCGCCGGATCCGAGCTGCCGCTAGTGTAGAAGTAGCCTTAGGCCATTATTTAATGATTTTTGACAGCTGCTGCACCACAGAGGAGCCGCTCTCACCGTCCTTCACCCTAGCGAGAGAGGACCCCACCTGCCCCTCTAACACCACCAGCCCAGCTACCAGAGGTAGAAGGTAGGTAAAAAAAAAGTATAATGGATGGACCTTCTGTCTTCAAAATATGAGCTAAATGTATGTTTTATCTTTGGTAGCTCCAACCGACAGGGAGCAGTTTTCCCCTGGACCATGGGAAGACCACGCCGTATGGGTGTCTAGTAAGTACTACAAAAGGCTCAGTCAGTACAGAATACATGTCACAGAATAAGTCGCTCCAGTACATTAAAGTTTAGATTTTTTTTGTGGGACAACCACTGTAACTCGATCATACAAACTAAGGACATAACTGTTTCCACCACTACAGACATCCCCACTGACTTCGAAGTGGAGGCTGGATTACGACGCCTTGGGTCCAGGCTCCACGCTGCCTCCCGGCTCATTTGTGGCCTGCAGCTGGAGCTGCAAGAGCTGCAGGACATGATGGCCCGATGTCGGCAAAGGCCGGCGTAATCTTATGTTTTTGTTCCTTTCTTTTGTTTATTATATTATTTGTTAAAAAGAAGTTTTTATTTATTACTAAAATATTCTTGAAAAACCTGTGTTTTGAGTGTTTTGTTAAACCTTTAACACCTTCCTGATCCTGACATAGTGTGAAGAAGACAGAGTTTTTTTCCCATGGCCATTTTCCCGTATTAATGAACACAGCAGTGTCTGCCGGCCAAAGTATTACTACATTACACACACTCCTGTTTACAGATTACAATTGACAGACACAAAAATAAAAAAGGCTTGGCTTGTTTGGGTAACAAGCCTGTACATTCTACCTTAACATAGGCAGTGAAAATTATATATGAGCTTTTTATGGCTGCCCCGGCCAGTAGTAGTAGGGGACGGGGTATATCAGCATAGAGTGATAGGTAAAATAAATACAACAGACTGCGGTGGTGTATAACAATGTCTGCTAATATAACTTGTACGGGAGGCAGAGGCAGTGTAAAAAAAAAAATTTTATTTTTTTAAATATATATATAACACATATATATATTTTTTTTGGAGGGGGGGGGGGGACTAAAGGCTGAGGCTCCAAAACAAACTTAACAATACTAAATAGAACTATTAGTAACGTTAACTAACAACAGCTACTCTCCTACTAAGCGTAGAAAACAGAGAGGGAGGTAGACAACAGTGTTTGGTTTTGAAACAGAGTTTTAGAGACTTTGGATTCGCACAGCCCATGACATGACAAGACATTTGGCTGTAAAATTATGGCCTGGCTGACAGCAACAGTGGGAAGACACTCAGACTATTCTGCCCTGCAAGGCCTGGTCTAATCACCACCAGCATCAGCAAGAGGAGTATGAAATTCTGATGTAATCCAGCCTTTATTCATTTTTATAAAGGTATTTTTTTGAACACTGCCCGGTGACAAAATTGTCCTTTTAGGTGTCACCACCCCCCCCAACAGCACTAAAAACCCTCTCTGACATGACACTTGAGGCTGGGCAGGAAAGAAGCCCTAGTGCATAGTGGGACAGTTCCGGCCACTGTTGTAATCTGCCTGCCCAGAAGTCCAGGGGGTCTGAGAAGAGGCTTTGTGAGCTAGACTGCAGGTACGCCTGAACCTGCTCATTGAGGCGGGTGATCTGGGCCTGCTCACTTGGCTGTAGCTGTTGGGAGCCTGCAGAGAAAAATTCCTGCATCATACTAATTAGGCTTAACTGGCTGCTGCTGGTTGTGGCAGAAGGTGGATGACTCTGCCGGACCTCTTTCTCAGAGAAGCTGGCAGCAGGCTGGGGCTGTCTGAAAGCTGTGGCCAGGTTACTACATAGCTTCTTCCGCAATGATACTAATTTCTCTTCCCTTTCCTGGGGAGGAAAACAATCCCCCATGTTAGATTGATACCGCGGGTCCAGAAGCATCGCCAGCCAGTATTTGCCAGTCTGCCTTATGTTTAGAATACGCCTGTCAGTGCGTAAGCATGTGAGCATACAACTCGCCATCCTGCCCAGCGTGCCTGAGAGACTACTTCTTTCCATCTCAGCCTCTCTCTGAGAAACTGCTGTGTCCTTGAAAGTCTCATCATCCTCATCCTCCACCTATGTCTCCTCCTCCTCCTGGTCATCATCACCCTCATTAAAATCCTCCTCCTCTCCCCCCTCCTCTAGCTGACGCTCCTCATCCTCATCCTCCTCCTGCTGCGCAAGGGAACTTTGGCGTTGGGGCTCCCCTACAGTGACAGCATGGCGGGTAGACAAATGGCCAGGATTTCTTTCCCCCATTGCCCCCTGCTGCATGAGCGTGAGTGTCTTTTCCAGCACAAATATTATTGAAATTATGTTGTTCATCAGCAGAGACTGCAAGCCAGCAACTTTGTCAGGTGACCATTCAGTTTGCGCACTTACTGCTTCCTGGCCACGCACTCGGCAATGGACGGCTGCCGAATGAGAGGAGGTGGAGACATGCACGCATTGGGCGACAATGAGGTGGATGTACTAGTTACACCCCGGGATGCGGGCTGAGCTATGGCCCTGGATGCCATCTGCCTGACTGAAGGGACCCCGGGAGAAGTAACCAGCTCTTTAGTATTAATGGGCTGCTCTAAAATGCTGGCACGACGCCGCTTCAAATGCTTCCACAGAGCAGTGGTCCCAACATTTGTGTCTTTCCCACGGCTCAAATTCTGTTTACACAAATTACACGTGGCCATACCGCTATCCCCCGGCAGAGTGGTA
>ONZH01028768.1:0-32566 GCA_900303285.1 Rhinella marina
AAACAATTTTTCCGGAGTTCCACCTACAGGCCCTCTTTTCCAAACAATTTTTCCGGAGGTCCACCTACAGGCCCTCTCTCCAAACAATTTTTCCGGAGGTCCACCTACAGGCCCTCTCTCCAAACAATTTTTCCGGAGGTCCACCTACAGGCCCTCTCTCCAAACAATTTTTCCGGAGGTCCACCTACAGGCCCTCTCTCCAAACAATTTTTCCGGAGGTCCACCTACAGGCCCTCTCTCCAGTTCCAGTTTCCAGTTTTATTTGCGCAAACTGCGTAAATTTTTATTTTTGGGATAGGTGTGAAAAATAATATTACCTGCGTATCTATATTGCCCAACATTGGGATACGGTTCCAAGTTCCTGCCACGCAAATGTCACAGTCAGGTTCTGTTGACTGAAATCGTCCGACACAAAGTCTCCATCTAAGAACCTACAGACCATTGTGGAGAGAGCGGCACAGCTCGCCATCAAAGTGACGAACCCCCAACGCCAGACTGCGCAGAGAAGATAACGAATAAATATCTCTGTGGTTATTTTTGATAAATAAAAGTTAAATAAACACAAAAAAAAGTTGATCTGTTCCTGTGCCTGATCCACCCAAGTTGAATCTGTCCCATCATGAGAAAGTCCCCCCAAGGAGTCCCCACTGTAACTTGCTTCCCATACAACTACCTCACCCCCCGACACCTGTGTCTCGCCATTGTCCACCACCTCCTCAGACAACACTGGTAAATCCCCACTGTCAGCACACGGAAACAGTAAAAGGTCTTGCGAATTGGGGCAGAGAATGTTCTGGGCTAGCACATCAGGGAAGGGGTGACTATGGGGTTCCAGGGAGTACGTGACCACATGCAATATCTATTTAAAAGTCATGCCACACTTGATGTAGCTCATAATTGACAATTGTACCGGTTGATGCTAAATTTTTAAGTTGGGGTCCTGCGTCGTCATTCTAACTACACCCGGCTGTTGTCACCACCACACACGCTAGCCCAGGGGGCACTCCTCTGGCTCTTCCAGCGAAACCTCCTTCCCCCCAGCCTGCCACCCCACCTACAGGCCCTCTCTACAAACAATTTACCCGGATAGGGGACGTCTTAGATATTGTACAGATTTTTGTTTGGTTCTTCTTTTATTTGCCTCTTGACCTGTGATAGGCAGAGCATGGACACGTCCCCTTAGCTGCAGTGGGAAAGACACTCCCCTGGCGAAAGAAAGCTCTTTTTCCGTTTTTCGTGGTCGAAAAATCCATAAAATATAAGGTCCCAAGATAGGGGACGTAAACGGTATTAAACTGAGAAGAATCGATACCGCACCGGCTGATGCTAGAGTTTTTCCAAATGCATTCCGTCTGTTGTCACCACCACACACGCTAGCCCAGGGGGCACTCCTCTGGCTCTTCCAGCGAAACCTTCTTCCCTCCAGCCTGCCCCACACCTACAGGCCCTCTCTCCAAACAATTTACTTCTTTGTCCTATCTTTCTCTCTCTCTCTACAAACTATTTTTCCGGATAGCTGCCATATACGGTATTAAACTGAGTAGTATACATAGAAGACATACCACACTTGATCAATCTCATAATTTACGACTGTACCGGTTGATGCTAAATTTTTAAGTTGGGGTCCTGCGTCGTCATTCTAACTACACCCGGCTGTTGTCACCACCACACACGCTAGCCCAGGGGGCACTCCTCTGGCTCTTCCAGCGAAACCTTCTTCCCCCCAGCCTGCCCCACACCTACAGGCCCTCTCTCCAAACAATTTACTTCTTTGTCCTATCTTTCTCTCTCTCTCTACAAACTATTTTTCGGATTGCTGCCATATACGGTATTAAACTGAGTAGTATACATAGAAGACATACCACACTTGATCAATCTCATAATTTACGACTGTACCGGTTGATGCTAAATTTTTAAGTTGGGGTCCTGCGTCGTCATTCTAACTACACCTGGCTGTTGTCACCACCACACACGCTAGCCCAGGGGGCACTCCTCTGGCTCTTCCAGCAAAACCTTCTTCCCCCAGCCTGCCCCACACCTACAGGCCCTCTCTCCAAACAATTTACTTCTTTGTCCTATCTTTCTCTCTCTCTCTACAAACTATTTTTCCGGATAGCTGCCATATACGGTATTAAACTGAGTAGTATACATAGAAGACATACCACACTTGATCAATCTCATAATTTACGACTGTACCGGTTGATGCTAAATTTTTAAGTTGGGGTCCTGCGTCGTCATTCTAACTACACCCGGCTGTTGTCACCACCACACACGCTAGCCCAGGGGGCACTCCTCTGGCTCTTCCAGCGAAACCTCCTTCCCCCCAGCCTGCCCCACACCTACAGGCCCTCTCTACAAACAATTTACCCGGATAGGGGACGTCTTAGATATTGTACAGATTTTTGTTTGGTTCTTCTTTTATTTCCCTCCTGACCTGTGATAGGCAGAGCATGGACACGTCCCCTTAGCTGCAGTGGGAAAGACACTCCCCTGGCCAGAGCAAGCTCTTTTTCCGTTTTCCGTGGTCAAAAAATCCATAAAATATAAGGTCCCAAGAAAGGGGACGTATACGGTATTAAACTGAGAAGAATCGACACCGCACCGGTTGATGCAACAGTTTTTCCAAATCCATTCCGGCTGTTGTCACCACCACACACACTAGCCCAGGGGGCACTCCTCTGGCTCTTCCAGCGAAACCTCCTTCCCCCCCACCTACAGGCCCTCTCTCCAAACAATTTACCTGGGTAGGGGGACGTATTAGATATTGTACTGATTTTTAATTGCCTCCTGCGATAGACGGGAACCGAACCCGAATCAACTGCTTGGGAAGTAGCTATGCTCACCACTATACCACCAGCAGCCACAGCAACTAATAAGAACAGATACTAAACTTGATTTCAACTGCAGTGCCAGCATGAGCAGTGGTGTCACCTGCAGGCGGTGATGGATCTTCGTTGCACCTAGTTGGGTGCTTCCTTAACATGTGATGGGTATTTGCATCGCCTTTCTTGGTCTGGGTGAGCACAATTGCCATGAGGATAACCACCAGGCTGTTGCCTGAGAATTTGGAGTAATGGTGGGATTAAGCAGCCTCAGAGGCATCCATGCATGCTGCCCCTGCTGTTTCCTGTCCATTTCCGTGGTGTTTCCATCATTTTCTGAGGTTTCCAGGTTTTCACCCAGCCTTCCCTAGGCAGAGCCTTGGTCCCCCGCAAAAATGCTCGAGTCTCCCATTGACTTCAATGGGGTTCGTTATTCGAAACGAGCACCCGAGCATCGGGAAAAGTTCGACTCGAATAACGAGCACCCGAGCATTTTAGTGCTCGCTCATCTCTAATGGTAATAAAATATTTTAAGCTTTAAGGGCTATGTATATTTTCGGGGCAATATTCTTATGATTGCATTTTACTCATTTTGGGCTAAAAATTATGAGCTGCGTAATGGAAGAGAACGAAAACCGTCAGCAGGCAACTACAGGATCTCAAATCTGTACAGAGAAAAGGGTTCCACATTTTTAATAAGGACCAATTGAAAAAAATGATTACAACGCAAAAATAAAAAAAAATAGCCTCCATAGCCTTCACTTTCTTGTCTTTTTAATAATTAATTGTGTTGAGTGAAGCAAAGCATCCAAAATGGAATTTGGTCATAATTTTAGGAAAATTTGATTCTAAACGGTCCCATTGATTGATTGATCAGCTGAATGGGGTTTTAACAAACACCAACACCACAAAAGATTACAGACACATTCCAAGCATACCTGTGTGCACTTTGTGCGTTTATTCCATGTCCAGGAAAAGCACTTTTATTCTGCTTGAAACAGCTCCCAAGTGCCCAGCTCTGCTGCTGCAAGTGCCTAAAGCAAACATACTGAAGAGGGGAGGGCTGCTTTAGTTGCTCATATTTTGGGATTGGTAGCTACTAGAAATATGACCTTGTTTGAAAGCTGGCATTCCAAGCTTTCAAACGATACCAGAATCATACATTGTATCCAGTATATCAGAAGATATAGCTGTTAGAAATTGAGTCAGGAATGAAAGCTGTTTTTACTTTCACTTTCAACTGGGCACTTGGGAGCTGTTTTCCAGCAGAATAAAAGTGTTTTTCCTGGACATGTTATACAGACACAAAGTGCACACAGGTATGTCTGGAATGTGTCTGCAATCTTCTGTGGGGCAGTGCTCTTAGTTATATTGGTGAAAATTAGGTGACAAACTTCCTTTAATATAAAAAAAAAACACTCCATTAGTCCTTTTTTGCCTTTATAATGCAGCATACTGTATGCTATAATTAAAGATTAATGTAGAGCCTCTTGTGCATGCTTTTTGTATACTTGCTTAATTTGATGTGCGTTTATGGTTTATCCTTATGCTGCCTACATTTCCATTATGCCTTAAGGTTTACAGAGACAGAGGGGACGGAGTTACACCACACTACATTTACTCTGGTCCTATCTGACATTGCAATCCTTGACCTGGCATGACCACAAGAATCGCAAGAATCCAACCTCAGTGCTAATCACGTAGAGATGCTACTTGCTAGTGAACTGTTTGTTAATTGGCAGGTTTTACAGCCAAATCGCAGCTCAAAAAAAGTCATTTGACAGGACGTTTTAGAGAAAAGTCACACAAATTCTTTTTAGTCTTGTGTGAGATTTGCTGTCAAGCAACAGGTCACTGAGTAGCCCTAGCCTTCTTCACACTGCATGGTCTTAGTGTTATTGACAGGCTCCCTTTTTAAAGGGAGTTTCCAGTCCCCTGATATTGATGACCTATCAAGACAGGACATCAATAACAGATCGATGTGGGTCTGACATCCAGCACCCCCACCGGTTAGCTGATTTCCGCAGCCACGTGAATAGGAGCTGAGCTGCATTATATCAGCACAAGTATATAGAGCCTACTGCTTACATCTCTGTCCACTGTTTAGATACCAGCACTTGCTGAAAATAGCTAATTGGTAGTGGTACCGGATATCAGAGCTTCACCAATTTAATAGTTATGACTTATGTTGTGGATAGGTCATCAATATTTAAAGACTTGAAAATCTGTATAAGCGCTTACAATCTGGAGTCAGGGAAGAGCAGTATTAAGTAGCATCTCACTGAAAGAGAAATACAGTAGCAAACATCTTCACAGGAAGTAAGCTATACAGTAGAGGTTGACCCTCTATCTACACAGGAAAGAAAACTCAGGACTGGTGGTCATACTGCTACATATGCAAATAATGAACAGGGTCAAAATGTATAGAAACAATTCAGCTGGGATGAGGCAAGTTACACTGCAAGAATATTGATGGTGCGTTACTGTAGCTGGAGATCTTCTTTAAGACAACATTTACCATCTGTAACTTGTTTTTTTTTTTACTTGTTACATACCAGGCACATATTGGGAGGGGGGATAAATATATGTTTACAAAATTTCTAATCATTTTAATACAAAAAGCCTACCTCTCTCCTTTACGCAGAAGTTCAAATCCTTCATTGATCTTCAGAAATGGTAATCTGTGTGTTATCAGCCCATCAAAGTTAAACTTCTTATTCATATATTCAGACACAAGTTTTGGTACATCATCTTTACCCTTCCATCCTGCCCCAAATAACATAAGTTATTATTAAGTATGATATTATTACTATTAGATTTCTGTTTTAAACTTATAATAATATGAGAAAGAGATTATAGTAAATGAAGAGTATTCAAAAAAATCAAGTTATATTAAACTAAACACATTCATTATATCACTGCCTCACAGCTCATCTACTATATTTCCACGTGCACAGAAAGTCCTGAAGAGGTTAGGATACAGCAGGGTTGCCAACCGTCCAGAAATTTCTGGACAGTCCATAAAATAGGCAACTTTTTTCCAGTGTTAATGAAAAAAATAGACCTGTTCCGGTATTGAGAATCGTCATAGGGTCTCAATACCAGGAAAAAAAGGCTTTAGTTTTGTCCCCATTCATTGTCAATGGGGACAAAACACAACTGAACAAAACAGAATGCTCCAAAATGCATTCCGTTCCATTTGGTTGCATTCCCATACCAGAGAGAAAAGTGCAGAAAACTATGGTTTTCTTTCCGTCATGGGATGCGGAGCAAGACGGATCCATCATGACCCACAATGCAAGTCAATGGGGATGGATCCATTTTCTCTGACGCTATCTAACACAATAGAAAATGGATCCGTCGCCCATTGACTTGCAAAGGAGATCATGATGTCAGTCATTGCTATGTTAAAGATAATACAACCGGATGCGTTCATAATGGATGCAGATGGTTGTGATATCAGAACGGAAGCCAGATCCAGCAAAAACACTAGTGTGAAAGTAGCCTTATTTAGGTGGTAATTATCATAATTTTACAGCTCACAGTAAATGCTGGTAATGAGTTTTCATCAGTTTATTGAGCTATAGACATGTATTACTTAGAATCTTTATCATTCATTATAGTTTTCTTATTTGTCCATAAAAAATGTTATATAGTCCTCAGTAAATTTCCTAGTTAGTCTCCTTCCCCCAATGACAGCTGTAAATATATTCCCCAGTAGTACTGCTTTGCTCTGAAAGCAGTCTTCTCAGCTTTACTGTATATTGTTGTGTTATGGTCTAGGCTCTGGTACAGTACTTTATTGACAAGCAGTAAAGATGCAGTTTGTATGGCTTGCTGCTCAGTAAACAGAGAACCACTCTGCCAAGCAAAAAAATGAGGATCAGGCAGTGGGCAGAGCATGTGTGTCCGCAAGCATTCAGCATGGTAGATAGATGTGCACATTGATATACGCTGTTAATATCAGATGGAATCAATTCAAAAAAGTGAAACACATATTATATAGAGTCATTACAAACAGAGTGACCTTTTTCAAGTGTTTATTTATGTTAATGTTGATGATTATGGCTTACAGCCAAGGAAAACCCAAAATTCATTATCTCAGAAAATTAGAATATTATATTAGATCAACTGTTGGCCAAATGAAAAGCATGTACAGTAAATGCACTCAATACTCGGTTGGGGCTCCTTTTGTATGAATGACTGCATAGCTGAGGTGTGGCATGGAGGAGATCAGCCTGTGGCACTGCAGAGGTGTTATGGAAGCCCAGGTTGCTTTGATAGCAGCCTTCAGCTCGTCTGCATTGTTGGGCCTGGTGTCTCTCATCCTCCTCTTGACAATACCCAATAAATTCTTTCTATGGGGTTAAGGTCAGGTGAGTTTGCTGGCCAATCAAGCACAGTGATACTGTGGTTATTAAACCAGGTATTGGTACTTTTGGCAGTGTGGACAGGTGCCAAGTCCTGCTGGAAAATAAAAATTCCATCTCCAAAAAGCTTGTCGGTAGAGGGAAGCATGAAGTGCTCTGAAATTTTCTGGTAGATGGCTGCAGTGACTTTGGTCTTGATAAAACAAAGTGGACCTACACCAGCAGATGACATGGCTCCCCATACCATCATCACTGATTGTGGAAACTTCACACTAGATCTCAAGCAGCTTGGATTGAGTGCCTCTCCAAATTCTGGGACCTTGATTTCCAAATGAAATGCTAAATTTACTATCATCTGAGAACAACACCTTTGACAACTGAGCAACAGTCCAGTTCTTTTTCTCCTTGGCCCAGGTAAGATGCTTCTGGCGTTGTCTATCGGTCATGAGTGGCTTGACACATAGAATGCGACACTTGTAGCCCATGTCCTGGATACGTCTGTATGTGGTGGCTCTTGAAGCACTGACTCCAGCAGAAGTCCACTCCTTGTCAATCTCCCTTAAATTTAGGAAAGGCCTTTTCTTAACAATCCTATCAAGGCTGCGGTTCTCCCTGTTGCTTGTGCACCTTTTTCTACCACCCTTTTTCCTTCCACTCAACTTTCCATTAATATGCTTTGATACAGCACTCTGTGAACAGCCAGCTTCTTTAGCAATGATCTTTTGTGGCTTACCCTCCTTGTGGAGTGTGTCAATGACAGCCTTCTGGGCATTTGTCAAGTCAGCAGTCTTCCCCATGATTGTGGCGCCTACTGAACCAGACTAAGGTGTTTTGGGTTAATTATTCTAATTTTCTGAGATAATGAATTTTGGGTTTTCTTTGGCTGTAAGCCATAATCATCAACATTAACATAAATAAACACTTGAAAAAGTTCACTCTGTTTGTAATGACTCTATATAACATATATTTTTCACTTTTTGAACTGAATTACTGGGAAAAAAACAACTTTTTGATGACATTCTAATTTATTGAGATGCACTTGTATCGTAGCTAAAGATGCAGATTTAGAATTTCCTGATAATTGCTGGTGACTTTTGTAACACAAAGCTCAAGGTAGGTACAAACTGAAAGCAGACATCTGTGAAAATCCTGCTTCTATGCTTTGAATATTTGGTCAGTTGCAGTTATTTGTGCCAACTGACAGGTGTGTACCCCCAAAATGTAAAAGATTTAGTGTATGGCCTGCTTCACTTTTGCCCATTGAATTGGCAATCAGAGTGACACATGCTGTTACCCCACACTATAGCCACCATAGACTGAAGATCTGCTGTATAGTATGGTACAAATAAATATCTTCACCAATGGCAAAGTCTTTACACACAAGTCATATAGTACATGTACTCCAGAACTGAATATAATACCTCCGAAACAAGCTCCAGTCAGAACACGTCCAGTTAGAATTAGCATTGGATCAAATGTCATGGTAGCGGTGGAAGGAGCTAAACCTACAATCACAGTTTTTCCATAGCCAAAGTGAGTGGATTTGAGAGCAGATGTCTAATGGAAAACACAATAAAACATAGGTCAGCATTGAGAAATATGACAATATGGTTACAGGGAAGACAATATTGGTTCAAGACCCACATTTTCAGAGAGAGAGAGAGAGAAAGATTGCCAAAATGTAATATTTTATAATGATGTAATTATTTGCATATGTTTTTGTTGTCAACGTACCATGACTCCAGTGTTTCCAATGACCTCAAAGGCATAGTCCACTCCATCCTCGGTCATCTCTGTTAGCACTTCTTCGATGGGGCGGTCATAATCTTTAGGGTTGATAAAATCAGTGGCTCCAAACTCTTTGGCTTTTGCAAATTTGTCACTGTTTAAATCAACGGCTATAATCCTGGAAGCTCCAGCTACTTTACATCCAATAATCACTGACAAACCCACTCCTCCCAGACCAAATACTGCACAGGTAGAACCAGGTTTAACCTGCAATAAATAAAAAGACAGTAGAATCACTGCTGTATAAGGATAGAACTCGCCATTACCTTCTTGTATTTCTCTTCACTTTTACCTGTCTCAGAAAACTGCTTCATGATCTCTGACACACTATATAGGCAATAATTAACACACAAGACTTTGTTTTTCACCGGTCATGACATAGTGATTGCCAAATCTCACAATTTTCTGTGACCTTTTGGTATCAATGAATGTTAGGGTATACAATGAATAGGAGCATCACATAAAGGCAGCTAGGAATTCTCTGCTATTAAAATATTGGATCAATGGAGGTGAGAACCACTTATTTTATGTTTAAAGTCCTCATGACCACATTGCCAACAAATTTTGATTAGCTGGAGCACCTTGAGCTACAGTGGCATGCAAAAGTTTGGGCGCCCCTGGTCAAAGTCACTGTTACTGTGAACAGTTAAGCTAGTTACAGATTAAATTATCCCCAAAAGGCATAAAGTTAAAGATGACACATTCTCTTTATATTTTAAGCAAAAACATTTTTTTACATTTTCAAAATAACAAAAAAGGAAAAGGGCCAAAAGCAAAAATTAGGGCACCCTTAATGGTTAGTTCCTATTAGCACCCCTTTTGACAAATATCTTCTTCCTTAGCCATTTTTTTGTAATCAATGTTGTTTTGCTTCCAGAATTTAATGAAATTTCATTGAATCCATTCTTCCTCCAACCCATGGATAGCAACACAATCCCAAAGCATGAATAATCCACCGCCCTGCTTAATGGTTGGAGTGTTCTTTTCTTGAAATTCTGTGCCCTTTTTTCTCCAAATATACTTTTGTTCTTTGAGGCCAAACATTTCTATTTTTATCTCATCAGTCTACAGAATGCATCAGGCTTGTTTAGATGTTCTTTTGCAAATGTCTGAAACTGAATTTTATGGTGAGCACGTAGGAGATGTTTTCTTCTGATGACTCTTCCATGAAGGCCATATTTGTGCAAGGGTCGTTGAACAGTAGAACAATGTACCACAACTCCAGAGTCTGCTAAACCTTCCTCAAGGTCTTTTGCAGTCAAGCGGGGGTTATCATGTGCCTTTCTGGCAACCCTACAAGTAGCTGTCTCTGAAATTTTTCTTGGTCTTCCAGATTTTCTCTTGACCTCCACTATTTCTGTTACAGTAACTGCCATTTCTTAATTACATTTCTTTAATTTAATTACTTTAACCATTTTTATTTTCAGAGTGTTAGGCGGCTACTTAGAAGAACCCAGGGCTGCTGTATTTGGGACAAAGTTAGAGGAGTCTGGGTATTTCTAAAGCTTTGAAAATTGTATCACCTGGCCTTTCCTAATGATGATTTTGAAGAAGCCTAACAGGCCATTTAATGTCTGAAGGCCGTATTACACAACCCATTGTGGCAGACGATTGTCGAAGGGAAGGCTTACCTCCTGGCAATCGGATGCTTGCTAGCAGAGGAAACCACTGTTATTACATGGAGTGATCTCCTCCACTGCATGGGGAGGAGTGATTGTTATACCATCACTCGTCTCCATGCTGTATGGTTGTTTGCTGGTGGCAGATCGTTATTAGATACCACAATCTGCCATGTGCAAATGACAATCATTTAACATCAAAAGATTTGGATTGCCTGATGATTGAGCATTTGCTTGTGTATTGGGCAATCAGCGGCAGTATTACACTACGAGATGACTGCTAACGAGCGAAAAATCGGGCAGTGTAATAAAGGTTTGAGACAAGTTATCTGAATGCACAAATCTTCTTGGGGTCCCATATTTTTGCAAGGTTCACATTCCTTTTTTTACTGTAAATTGTACAAAACCAAAATAATTCATCTTCAATTTGCTTAAAGGGGTTGTGCAGTGATTTATATTGATGACCTATCCTCAGGATAAGTCATCAATATCTAATCAGTGGGGGTTCAACACCCGGCACCCTGTCGATCGAGCACTTGCGCTGTAATTGCACTGCACTTCCAAGATGACAGGTAGTGTAATAAACAGGAAGCACTCCTGGCATGGAGGGCCACCTGCTCTTCAAACAGCTGATCAGGGGGGAGTACCTGGTGTCAGTTCCCTACCAACCAGATATTGATGAACTATCCTGAGAACACGTCATCAATATAATTCACTGCACAACCCCTTTAACTGTTCAAAGTAACAGTAATTTTGACCACGTTTGCCCAAACTTTTGCCTACCACTGTACACTGAAGATTAAAAGAGCTAAATCTAGAACTTACCTTAGCAGCCTTCACAGCAGAGCCATATCCGGTGGAGAATCCACAGCCAATGAGGCAGACTTTGTCCAGCGGTGCATCGTGGTGTATCTTAGCAACAGCAATGTCATCAGCCACTGTGTACTCTGAAAATGTGCTGGTGCTGGCAAAGTGATGAACAGTTTTTCCCTTGCAGGTAAATCTGCTGGTGTTGTCCAATAGCATTCCACTATATTTCCCAATTCTAAAAATGGAAAGAAGTACAGTAGTTGTCTTAAAGCTATTATCTGCTGTATTGTGCTTAAAGGGGTTGTCCAAGTTATGGAAAAAAAAATATAGCACTGTAAATCTGATGGGTAGCAATATATAACTACGTTCAGCAAGTTTTAGGCAAAAAAAAATCTATATTTCCTCATTTCCCTGGTTCTCTTCTGGCCTTTGTTTACATGCAGTAATAACAATCTCTGCCCCTCCCCCCTCCCCTGCAAAGGCAGTGAATATAAGTGCTGTGAGTACATTTCTGCCTGCTGGGATACTCAGCAGCATGTTGTTTGTGTAGGACTACAATTCCCAGCTGTACAATGACACTGCTGATGCACACAGGAAATTATCCCTACCTGTTCTTGTACAATTCCTCTATAGCTCCTTGCCCAGCATTTGTCTCCTCTCACTGCTACAGCTACTATTTGTTGTAAAGCCTTGAGCCCTCAGTGTGTTCTGGCTGAAGGGGTTAATGTTTTATCTGAAGGAATCCAGGGAGAGAGCAGATAGCAGGAGCCTGGCAAAGAAAGGGGGCGTGGCCAGTGACGTCTTGTGTACAGACTGTTATCTGAACTCTGAGGCTTGTACACGAAACATCACAGACCAGGGAGATAAGGTGACATCACAGGTCATGTGACCCTCAGTCAACTCTGAGAAACCAGCAGCTTTAGAAACACAAAGTATATGGGAAAGTTGTTATACCTGACAAGTTAGAAACATATAAAGAACAAAAAAATAACTAGGACAACCCCTTTAACACTATTAATTGTCCAGAAAAAGACAATTTGGTAAGTGCAGGTAAATTACTGTAACCCAAAAAAAATTAAGCTTCTACATTGTTCTTACTATGTTTCAGAGTGTGCGTTCATATTAATGTTATGCCCTAGACCTAACATATATACTTTTTGAAGAAAAGGGATGCAAAAGAGTAACATACTACACTTTTCCAGGAACAAAAAATGTATGCATTAACATTAGTGTTGAGTAAATCAAAGTGAAATAGATTGACTTTTAGGATTTTTAGGAACAATTTCATTCACCACGAATCTGAATTTCCACTCGCTTCATGGTAACATATAGTTTTTTTCTAAAATGGCAGCTACATGTGTTACAAAGTGAAAGTAAAAAGCCTTAGAAAGCAATATGACCCATAATGCCATGCAGATAGCCATCTTCTATGATGTCACAGCCCTATAAAAGCCTCATTGCGAGCGGCCGTCGCCGTTTTACTGTGAACTGGACATCGGGAAGGACGTGGCATTTTAGCAAGATTTTAATAGTTGAATATTAGAGAGGGAGAGTGTATGGACAGTGTAGGGAGATCGTAGGGAGAGTTTTTAGACTCTGTAGGGAGGTCATAGAGAGACTGCAGGGACAGTGCAGGCTCAGTATAATCGCCCTGTGCATCTTGTTCATCTGATGTGCCATTCATTCTTGATCTGCTCTGTTATACATAGTAAAACACCTATAAAGAAATGGGCCCTTTAACAATCCTTGCAAGTGCAGGAGGGAAGATATAAGAACACCAAAGAAGAAAAGTACACTCTGCAAACACTATATAGTTAACAAAATCAGCTTTATTATTGTACATCATAAGTAAAAATCACACATATTTGATAAAGACAAAAAACACCACATGACAAGATACCTACTATGGTCAAACTAAACACAATAGGACCAATACAGATATATCATACAATACAGTTAGCATAAGTGACAAGGCCACAATAGAGGGATTCAGATATACAGACCCAGTAGGCGCCGCAGACACCAGCACCAACAGGTGTTTCGCTTTGCTTCCTCAGGGGCCTATGTTATGTAATGCCTAATGCTTATGTGTACTCCTAGCACTGCATCAGTAACTCCATACTCTGTAAGGACTATGTGTTGTACTTTTTAAGCACTGTAATGTGTGGGGAGGAATTGTGATGTGTAACCCTGTCACGTGACCAGTGCTCTGTGTGACTGCTCGCCTCCTGATGATGTGGCGATCACATGACCGGTTGACATCTGGTATACTAATGCTTTTAATTAATAAATGTACTAGTTTTCTTTGGACCTGAATACTCATTCACAGAAGCTGTGTTGCCATGATCCTGTTGCCAGGTCTGGGTATAAAAGAGGTAGTGTTGAGCGAGCATGCTTGGCCGCACTCGCTGTTCGGCCGAGCAAGCCTACGCTCGGGTCCGCTCGGTGTTCGGCCGAACACTAAGTGTACTCGAGCGCAATGCTCGAGTCTTTTCCCTGCACGATTGTTCGCTGCTACGCAGGGAATAAATGTGTGGGAGAGTACTGGCATTCACTGTAATGTTGATTTGTACGCTAATGCTACGCATTGTATGCTAATAATTACGAATTTGTTTGCTAATGCCACGCATTGTACGCTAATACGTACAAATTTGTATGCTAATGCTACGCATTGTACGCTAATGCGTACAAATTTGTTTGCTAATGCTATGCATTGTACGCTAATGCATACACATTTGTATGCTAATGCTACGCATTGTGCGCTAATGCGTACAAATTCAGTTACTTAGCATACTTTTACGAGTGAAAGGAGTAAAAGAGGAGAAGTCGCAATTCTGACCTTTTTCTATTAACCAGACACCCTCCCCTCTTCCGAGCGGGGGGTGCCTGGTTTAGTCCCATTGACTAACATTATGCTCGGGTGCTCGGCCGAGCACTCGAGCACCCCTAGTGCTTGGCCAGAGCACCCGAGCATACGAGCACAGAGGTGCTCGCTCAACACAAAAAAGAGGTGTGTGCTCCTCACTCTGTTTCTGTTTCCCTGAGGAAGCAACACAAAACATGTGTTGGCGCTGGTGTCTTTGGCGCCTACTGGGTCTGTGTGTCTTTATTCTTCCATTATGTCCTTGTTACTTATGCTACCTGCATTGTACACATAATGTATCCGTATTGGTCCAGTTGTGTTTATTTTGACCATAGTAGGTGTCTTGTCATGTGGTGTTTTTGTCTTTACCAAATATGTGTGATTATACTAATGCTGTACAATATGATGCTGACTAGAGATGAGCGAATCATCAAAAATTCACTTTGGCGAATAATCGACAAATTTATGACAAGATTTGTTCTTAACACGAATTTATTCGGTAGAATTTGCATTAAAAAAATAATCGTTGTTTTGCGAACATTACTGCACAAATTACTAACATACAGTCTAAGCATTGTTAAAAGTATGCTACTGAAGTATGCTACTGAACTGAATGTGTAAGCATTAGCGTAAAAAGTGCATACGAATCCTTAGCGTACTATTGAATCGCGATTGCATCATACGCACGCATGAGGCTAGGCCACGGCATACAGTCCTCAGCAGAGGCAGTCCATATGAGGTAGAAAAGTAAGGTGCTCACTGTTAGATATCTGCATATCTGTTAGATATTAGTGCATAATAGGACACATTGCAGCACCTGAAAAAGAATACTCACAATGGGCTAAAGTTCTTGAATGTTGCTGAACCTGTAAAAACATTATTGTTATGCTAAAATACAGCAAAGACATAATTATGCAAACATTTTAGTGCAATCAATTTCACATTTGCAAGGATAATAGGCTCAGATATACGTCTTTCCTTATGGCTGCTTGGCATAAAACACTGGAACACAGTCCAAAATTCAATTGTAATCCACGTGAGGTAATTTTGTAATCCAAACAGGTAAGGGGTTGTTCACATATCAGTTATTTGATCAGTTATTTCCATCAGTTATTGTGAGCCCAAACCAGGTGCGGGTGAAAAACACTGAACAGGTGCATATCTTTTCATTATACCTGATCTCTGTGTAGTGTCCACTCCTGGTTTTGGCTCACAATAATTGATGGAAATAACTGATCAAATAACTGATATGTGAACAACCCCTTACATGTAATCCACATGGATAATATAAATTAGCAGCAAATAGAGAACCCTTTTTGCAAAGCGGGCTCACAAATAACCTGAGAAGGAGAGAAAAAGGAAAATAGGCACGCTTAGGCGCAACTGGGAATTTTCTGCAGAATGGGGGGAGTCCTGAAAAGCCATGTCCATCTGGGTGAGCGTCAAACGGGGGCAATAAAAACAACATAAACTAAAAACAAGTGCCAACTAGCTCTCACCCCTCAGGTGCAGTTCATTTTGTGGCTCCCATAGGTCCTCCAGAGGTGTCCTTTAAATCAGCCAGACTAACAGCCAGTAGAAGGGTTCCTCAGATGGGGGACCTGAAGTCCTCCTCGCTGGAACTGCTACTGAATGACATCAGAGGACGCTCCTGCCTCCTGTAGACCAAGCTGGCTGCCGTGGTGGAGATCCACTGCCCTCTTCTGCCAGAAGTCGGACTTGACCGGGTCCGGGTGGTGGTCACACTGGTGAGTGCTGCAGCTACTTGTGCCTTCACTTTTCCGGATACTCCTGCCGGGACAGCAGGGGTAAGGACTTTTGTAAAGTAAACGATGATGTTGTCAGCTGACCCAGCTGAAAGGACTGTGATGGTGGTGACAATCCAGGGATCAGAGGCTCTGGCTGTGGCTTCTCCCTGAAACGGAGGGTGCCATCTGATGACTCCTGTAGGCAGCGCACGCGTCCTTTGCCTGGTGGTTCCTCCAGCCAAACTTCTGGTGATGCTGATGCAGGTACCAGGGGTTTAGATAATAAGGTAGCAAAGGGGCCTTTCAGGGATGCCATGGGGGTATATTCCACCTGATCCCCCACGTATAGGCTGTGACGGGGTTGGGGCAGGTACGGCCATTTCACTGAACTGTGGCCCACAAAGTACTCCTTGCTGTCCTCATCGTCCTCAAGAAGCCACAGCCTCGCTCCACGGAAAACCATAGGACAGTTCTCTTACGCCACTCCAGTGTAGGGTCTCCCAGCCTTGGATGGTTCAGTACTTGGATGACCCAGTCCTCTACTGCATTCTTGTAGTCTCATAGGGTCTGGGCGTGGGCCGTCACTGATACAGGCACGATGGGATTCTTCCACATGGAAGGTGTTGTTCTCCTCCTGGGCGGTGGAGTAGACGCTCCAGCCGCCTCCGCCGCACCAGCCGGCACCGTGAACATCGAGTCAGTACCCAGTGGAATTCTCTTGGCCAATTGTGCCATTCTGATGTCCTCTGAACTGGACAGTGGTTCGGGTAACTCGCTACCAAACACCATCTCTCCCCACTTTGGTCGCAGTTGCTGTGGTATCTTGTTCACCGCTGGCTTGAGAGGGCGTATCATCATTTTCCCGCTTCTGGGGGCCGGGGGAGGGGGGGGCAAGAAGAATGCAAATAGATTCGCTCATCTCTAATGCTGACATTGTTAACTATATAGTGTTGGCAGAGTGCACTTTTCTTCTTTGGTGTTTTGTTATACATAGACCTTCTGTGCATCAGACTCAGCATCGACAGTTGGTCTAATATATAGGCGTGTTTATCTAGTTCATCTACTGTGACATTCATTCTTAATCTGTTCAGTTATATATAGACTTACTGTGCATCAGACTCATTGTCAACAGATGGTCTAATATACAGGCATATTTATCTAGTTCACCTACTGCTCCATTTATACCTAATTTGTTCTGTTATACATTGACTTACTTTACATCAGACTTAGTCTCAACAGGCGGTCTAATATATTGGCATGTTTACCTAGCTCACCTACTGCGCCATTAATAATTAATTTGTTCAGTTATACATAGACTTACTGTGCATCAGAGTCATTGTCAAGAGGTGGTCTAATATATAGGTGCATTTACCTAGTTAATCTGCTGGCCCATTAATAATTAATCTTTTCACTTATACATAGACTTACTGTGCATCAGACTCCTTGTCAACAGACGGTCTAATATATAGACACATTAACTTATTTCACGTACTGCAGCTTTAATAATTAATCAGTTCAGTTGTACATAGACTTACTGTGCATCAGACTCATTGTCAATAGGCGGTGTAATATATAGGCATGCTTATCTAGTACACTTACTGCGCTATTAATAATCTGTTCTGCTATACATAGACTTACTGTGCATCAGACTTAGTTTCGACAGACAATCTAATATATAGGTGCGTTTAACTAGTACACTTTCTGCACCATTCATACTTACTCTGTTAAATTACTGATTCAATTACTGTACACTATGGCCAACAGACAGTTGCCTGGGCACTCAAAAGGAATGGGCCGTGGCAAAAATGTTGCTGTAGCTGGCACAAGTAGCAACAGAAAAGAGCAGCAACCGCAGCTACAGGCCAGAGCTGCCACTGGCCATGTTTTGACCAACAATCCAGCTGAAATGGTTGACTAGCTCTTCAACATCATCTCAGATGACAACAGATACACATAGCCAGGAATTGGTGGGTTCCTCTGACACCACACTTAGTTGTCATGGCTTAGGAACAACTTCTGTGCTCATTTAAGTCCTGCAACTGACTCTTTCTTTTGCTGCTCCTTCTGTTCAGGAAGTAATGCATGCTGCAGGGTCTGCTCTGCTTTTCAGCAAGGACAAGCTGAGTGAGGAGAGTCAAAAGTTATAGACCAGCATAGACTTGGACGAAAGCTCTGCTGCGTCCTCCCTTTGGCGTGCAACTAGCCATGATGACAGGCAGGTGGGAGCACATGTTGCGGGCAATCAGGGACGTGACCATGAGACTGGTGAGGGTGACATAAGTTATGAACAGACAGTACTGGATGATAATGTAGCCGATCGCACGTGAGAGCTAGATAAAGAGGGGCCATTATCAGCATCAAGGGGTGAAGGTGACAGCAAGCCAGTAAGACAGCAGCAGGGTGGCAGCATGCCGATGTGCCAGCAGAGTGGAAGCAGTGGCAGATCTGGAGCCAAACGCGTCCAGGGAAGAGAGTCTGCTACTCAGGAGCCTACCTGTCAGAAAACAACTAGCAGTGCACGGGTTCATTAAGGAAGCAGCAGGCAGTCAGCACAAAGTGGTGGGAGTAAAATGCCATACTCGTACTTGGCAGTGTGGGAATTTTTTATTAAGGTGGAGATATGCAAGATATGTGGGGAGAAGTTGAAGCACAGTCATGGTGCTAATGTTTGTACGGTGTCAACACATGAAGCGTCACCATAAAGTGCCTTTGGAAAACTGTGGCACTAATGTAGTGGTACAGCCTGACTCGGCAACTGCTTCATCTCCCACCGGCTCGCACGCCTTCTCCAGCAGTCAAGGTTTCTCAACCTGAGCAGAAGGAAACTGCTGTTCCTTCCCTTTGTCAATTGCTCCTGAAGCTCCTCTTTCTCCTCATCACATGTTTTGCCACCAGTCGATCACCAAGGTGATTGCAAAGAGACAACAGTATGCGTGCACTCATCCAACTACGCAGAAACTGAATGTGCACCTGGCCAAGTTGCTGGTAATACAGTCCATCCCTTTCCATATCATGGACACTGAACATTTTAGAAAACTGATGGCTTTTGCCCACCCAAGATGGAATATCCCAAGCCTGTCAGTGTCTGGTACAAGTATGATGTACAGTATTTTGCTGTTACTATGGCCAATGGCAATATATGTCCTTTACAGCCCACTGTAAATATATAGTTCTGACCCAGGCACAAGGTGATGGCAATGCCGTCTCCGCGTTGAAATGTTTGGATTTCTACACCAATGTCCTCCTCTGCTTCCTCATCCTCCACCTTGTCCTCAGCCTCCACTATAGGCACAGTTCAGAGTGTTCCTGCAGCATACCACCTATACAAAGCACAATGTTGTCACGTAGTTCTACATATGGTCAGCCTGAGCAAATTGAGTCATACCGGGGAGGAACTACTCCACGTCATCAACCAAGAAATTAAATTCTGTCCGTCTCCTTGTTAACTGAAGATAGGAACCATGATCACAGATAATGGGAAGGTCAGGGAGGGCTGACCCATGCGCCCTGCATGGTGCATGCCTTCAATCTGGTTGTCAACCGGTTCTTGAAGTCTTCCAGCCAACTACAAGACGTATTGAAAATGTCAAGTAAATTGTGCATGCACTTCAGCCACTTTTACCATTCAAAATATACCCTCTTTGACCTGCAAAGGCAGAATGGGGTTCCAATACATCATATCATATGCGATGCTTCCACACGTTGGAACTCCACGCTCCCCATGTTTGACCAACTGTATGAGCAGAGGAAACCTTTGACCGATGTCTGGTGATGCAGATGGACAGGACTACTCCTCGGTGTAACTTTGATGTTAGACAGTGGCAGCTCATGTGTGACTCCTGCCGTTTGCTCAGGCGCTTTGAGGGAACCACTTTATTTGTCAGTCAAATGAATTATATCATTCCACTCCTTCACGTCCTGGAGGGGATGTTGATAAATCTGACTGGTGAGGGGACAGAAAGCATGGCGCCTACATCTCATGGCCACCAGAGCCCTGTGGAGGCTGAACTGGCACAGGACGAGGATAAGGACATAAATGCCCAGGAATTCTATACAAAATTGGAAGATGGAGCCAGGGAGTTCCTCTGAGTCTCTAGTGTAAATGGCCAGATGCATACTGAATTGGTTGAGTAGTGACCGACGCATTACCACTAAAGATGAGCGAACATGCTCGTCCAAGCTTGGTGCTCGTTCGAGCATTAGGGTATTCGCATACTCGGACGAGCATATCGCGATCCTCGAGGAAATGGCAACTTCCTCTTCCTGCAGGCGCCTTTTCTCAGCCAATCAACATGCAGGAGAGTCTTTGGTACCTCCTAGCATCACGTGGGGCCCCCTACAAGTCGATAGCAGGGATTCGCTGGCTAGATCAGATGACCTGGGAATATAAGAATCTGGTCCCACGCTGCTCGCGTCATACGCCATCTGCATGAGATTAGGGATAGAGCTGCTGTCTGTCAGGGAGAGTGTTAGGGCCTGAATTTAGTTGTTGGTTAGGCAGGAATCACCCAAAAAGAACCCAACAGCCCTTCTAAGGGCTACAAGCACTTTTTTTTTTTGGTCTCCTCCTGGCTGCTGGCTGGGACTTGTAGTGCAGCTACCGCCATCTTGGCTGCACACTGTTAGGGCGTGAAATTAGAATCTGGTTAGGCAGGAATCATCCACAAAGAACCCAACGATCCTTCTATGGGCTACAACAACATTTTTTTTATCCTCCTCTCGGCTGCTGGCTGGGACTTGTAGTGCAGCTACCGCCATCTTGGCTGCACACTGTGCACTGGTGGCAGAAAGGGGACAGCACATGGTCCACACAGACCCCAATGAAATTGCCCAAAGTCCTCTCAGTACTCATTTTTTGCTGCTGCTGTACCTTGGCTTGCTGGGATCTGTAGTGCAGTCTAGGGAATACGTTTTGTCACTCATTTATATAAACTACAGCCCAGTGAACAATTGTGAGGTGTGCTGTACAGCAGCGTCAGTCTATAAAATACGTTTTTTTCACTCAATTATATAAACTACAGTCCAGTGAACAATTGTGGTGTGTGTGATACACTAGCCGCAGTCTAGAGAATAATTTTTTTCACTCAATTATATAAACTACAGTCCAGTGAACAATTGTGAGGTGTGTGATACACTAGCCACAGTCTAGAGAATATTTTTTTTCACTCAATTATATAAACTACAGTCCAGTGAACAATTGTGAGGTGTGCGATACACTAGCCGCAGTCTAGAGAATAACTTTTTTTTCACTCAATTATATAAACTACAGTCCAGTGAACAATTGTGAGGTGTGTGATACACTAGCCGCAGTCTAGAGAATAATTTTTTTCACTCAATTATATAAACTACAGTCCAGTGAACAATTGTGAGGTGTGCGATACACTAGCCGCAGTCTAGAGAATAATTTTTTTCACTCAATTATATAAACTACAGTCCAGTGAACAATTGTGAGGTGTGCGATACACTAGCCGCAGTCTAGAGAATACGTTTTTATTCTCAGTTATATAAACTACAGTCCAGTGCAGAGCTGGAGTCTAAAGACTACATTTTTTTGCCTCAGTTAGTAATTCTACTGTCTACTGAATATGGTTTTGGCCTCAGATATTAACTTGACAGTTTGGTGAATATACAAAATGTTGAACCTAAGTGCTAAGGGTCGAGGACGAGGGCGTGGGCATTCAAGTAGTGTAGGGGGCAGAGGCCGTGGTCCTGGGCAGGGTGACACTGTACATGCTGATGAGGGAGCAGTGGAACGCCGCAGAGTTTCGCTCCCTAGCTTCATCTCGCAACTTACTGGGTCACGTGGTACACCACTATTGAAACCACAACAGTGCGAACAGGTGATGACGTGGATAGCGGACAATGCGTCCAGTAATTTATCCACCACCCAGTCTTCCACGCAGTCCACCCACGCTAGCCAAGGGAGTAGACCTCTGGCTCCTCCAGCTCAACCTCCTTCCCCCCAGCCTGCCCAGAATTTGGCATAATGGTACGATTAGGCAGCCTCAGAGGCATCCATGCATGCTGCCCCTGCTGTTTCCTGTCCATTTCCGTGTTGTGTCCATAATTTTCTGAGGTTTCCAGGTTTTCACACAACCTTCCCTATGCAGAGCCCCGGTCCCCTGCAAAAAATGCTCGAGTCTCCCTTTGACTTCAATGGGGTTCATTATTCGAAACGAGCACCCGAGCATCGTGAAAAATTCGATTCGAATAACGAGCACCCGAGCATTTTAGTGCTCGCTCATCTGTAATTATTACCATTCGGCTGAGGGATGACTACTGGCTCTCCACAATGCTCTCCTTTTTTACACCTTTTGAGCGAGATGAAAAAGTCAACTACTATTGAGACATCCTTTGTGGTAGTTTGGTCACTGCCTGCGTTTGCCATTGCCCATCTTCATGAAGTTCTAAATTTGGGGACCCTCTGAGCTCACGCTCCACTGCTATGACTGCTGAAGGGGTAGGGGGCAGGAGCAGCACCAGCTCTATTAGCAGCAACTTAACTCTTGAGTCTCTGATGAGCAGTTTTTTTCAGCTGCCTACTGAAGAAACCGCATAGCAGCAGCAAGACATGGAGCAGAACCTGAACCAGCAGGTGGTGACATACTTGGACTGCACCCTGTCACCCCAGATCCAACTGGCAGAGTTTTCCCTAGGTGAGCTTTCCTGCCCAGCCAGTAGTCTGACATCAGAGCGGGTGTTTAGTGCAGTGGGTGGCATAGTTACCCCAAAGACCTTTCAACACAAAAGGTTGAGAGACTATGCTTTTTAAAAATAAATCAGGCTTAGATCAACCAGGATTTCCAGACACTGGTGCCGGATGCAGCAGACTAGATCATTCTGGCAGTAATGATGTGACAGTAGTGTGCTACCACACCAGAACATTGTGACAAATGCCCTATCACTTCTGCCCACATACTGCTGTCACTATTCTGATGCTTCCACCAACCTGATGCCACATCTGCTCCTACTGTTATCTGCTGTTGCTTCTCTGCTCCACTTGTCTCTAGTATCCATTTTTGCCTGTGTTGACATTACTGTTTATTTTTCCGTTCTTCTGATCTGTGAGAAGAACAGAAAAATAACCAAAAAACAGGTCCTGTCGTTTGAGTGTCCATGAGGCCTTTATTTTGCATCAGGACTTGATCATGATTTGGAAGCCAAAAGCAGGATTGGGTCCAAAACACAGAAATATGCTAATATTTCCATCACATGTTATCTCCATGTTTTGGACCCACTTCTGATTTTACCTTACCAATACTAAACAAATACAGATGAAAAAAACTGACAAAATACTGACCATGTGATAGAGGCCATAAAAAGAGCGGCGTGCAAGACTTCTTTTCCATCTGAATTAAACTGATTTCAGACGCAAATGACCACAACTCATGCAAATTGAGCATGAGGGCTCTATCACATGGTTAGTATTTTGCCTCAGGATTTGATCATGATTTGGAAGCCAAAAGCAGGAGTGGGTCCAAAACACAGAAGGCAAGCAAATATTTCCATAACATGTTATCTCTGTTTTGGATCCACTCCTGTTTTTGACTTACAAATACTAACCAAATACTGACGGTTGTAAGACGGATGTTCAAACTACAGGATATACTTTTTTGGGGTTGTTCTTCTGATGGATCAAAAGAACGAAAAATAAACAGGGATGTGAACACAGCCTTACTGTTGACACCCTCCCCACTGTCATGTGGCCACAACTTGAATCTTCGGCCACTACACAGTTGAGTCCACGCTGATAAATTATAGCTGACACTAACATTCACCTGTAAGGCTCATTGACCTGTAAGAGTTCACACTTCTGTTATTTGGTCAGTTATTTCTATAACTTAGGGTCCATTCACTCGTCCATGTGTGTTTTGAGGTCCGCAAATTGCGGATGCGCAGAACACGGACACCGGCCATGTGCGTTCCGCATTTTACGGACCGCACATGGCCGGCTGTATAATAGAAATTCCTTTTCTTGTCCGTGGATTCGTATATATGTGCCAAATATGTGCCCTCCCTTTCATTCTGACGCACAGTAACTGTTTCGCTTTCAGGGACTAGCTATGCATGTTGCTGAAATGCACGGTGATATACACTGAGATACATTCTCCATGAATTTTATCTGCAGACCGGGATAGACCTGACTTAAAGCACTTCATGACAAATTAATACGTAACTACGCTAATTTTTGGGAGAAATTTGTTGAAGTGACCTATTGGAATTTTTGAAAATTTTGGTAATCTCTAATTAACATATACATTCTTACAATGGAACTCTATGGTGATGGATGCCACTGTATGGCATCCGTTTAACATATAATATAAATAATAATAATAATAATCTTTATATAGCACCAACATACCCCGCTGCGCTTTACAGTCCAGGGGTTCATGTACAAACAGTGAAAAAAAGTGATAAATAACATAGCAACAGACAAGTAAACAATTATTACAACAAGAGGAATGAGGGCCCTGCTTGCAAGAGCTTACAATCTATGAGGAGATAAGGGTGACACAGAAGGTAGAAGTGCTTGTTTTGTACAATGGTTCAGCCATCTTGCGGAGGCATCAGAGTAGCGGTTAGACAGATAGGCGACCCTGGTTGCTGCATTAAGAACTGATTGGAGAGGGGAAAGTCTGGTGAGGGGGATGCCAATTAAAAGTAAGTTACAGTAATCAAGACGGGAATGGATCAGGGCAACAATGAGAGTTTTTGTTGTTTTCATAGTGAGAAAGGGGCGGGAATGGATCAGGGCAACAATGAGAGTTTTTGTTGTTTTCATAGTGAGAAAGGGGCGGATTCTAGAGATGTTTTTGAGGTGCAGGCGACATGAGCGGGCGAGAGAATGAATGTATGGGGTGAAAGAAAGATCAGTGTCAAACGTCACCCCTAGACAGCGGGTGTGCTGCCTGGGGTGATGATGGTGTCGCACACTGAGAGGGAGATATCAGGTTTCGGTAGGTTAGTAGACAGAGAGAACACAAGAAGTTCAGTTTTTGAAAGATTTAGTTTCAGATAGAGAGAGGACATGATATTAGAGATGGTCACTGGTGTTCTGTAATACAGCAGGGGTGATGTCAGGGGATGAAGTGTACAGTTGTGTGTCATCAGCATAGAGATGGTACTGGAAACCAAATCTGCTCATGGTCTGTCCAATTGGGACTGTGTACAAATAGAAGAGGACTGAACTCTGAGGAACTCCAACAGTGAGGGGGAGAGGAGAAGAACTGGAGCCAGCGAATGATACACTTTAAGGAGCGACCAGAAAGATAGGAAGAAAACCAGGAGAGGGCGGTGTCCTTTAGGCCGATGAATTGGAGCATGGCGAGTAGGAGATGGTGGTCTACAGTGCCAAAAGCTGCAGAGAGGTCAAGGAGAATGAGCAGAGAGTAGTCCCTGTTGCGTTTTGCTGTCAGGGGGTCATTTGTCACTTTGGTGAGGGCAGTTTCTGTCAAGTGTAGGGGGCGGAAACCAGATTGTAGTGGATCAAGGAGAGAGTGAGCAGAGAGATAGCGGATGAGGCAAGAGTAGACCAAACGCTCCAGGAGTTTAGAGATGAAGGGAAGTTGAGCAGGACAGTATATATTAAACCTAAGACAAAATTTGTATATATTAAACCTGAGACAAAAAAGTGATGTGAATGCAGCCTTAAAATTAATTTTATTGCTACTGTATGTACTGTAATGTGAACACAAAGCAGACTACAGTATGTTAGAGGGACTGTCCAAGTTTTTTTTTTTTTTTTTGGTTCTTTGTATGTTTCTAACTAGTCAAATATAATAGCTTTGCCATGCACTTTGTGCTTCTACAGCTTCTTTCTCAGATTTTACTGAGGGTCACATGACTTGTGATGTCAGCTTCTCTCCCTGCTCTGCTGTTTCATGCACAAGCCTGAGAGAGCAGATAAGAGTCTGTATACAAGACGTCACTGTGCTGGCCATGCCCCCCTCCCCCTCCACTGCCAACTGTTGCTCTCTGCTCTCTCTCTGGATTCTTTCAGAAAAAGCCTTAGCCCCTTCAGCCAGCACAGACTCAGGGCTGAAGGCTTTACTGAGTAGCTGCAGGCAGTGAGGAGGCAAATGCTGGGCACAGGAGCTTACGAGCTGGAGGAGTTCTTCAGAATATTGCACAAGAAAGGTAGAGGGAAGTTCCTGTGTGTCAGCAGTGTCATTGTACAGCTGGGACTACACATACAATTTGTACAGCACTTGTATTCACCTCCAGAGCAGCGGGTGGCGGGGGGGGGGGGGGGGCACGGGGGATTGGCGCAGAGATTGTTGTTATTGCAGGTAAACAAAGGGCCAGAAGGGAACCAGAGAATTTAGGAAATATATGTTTTAAGGCCCCTTTCACACTAGCGAGTTTTACGCACGGGTGCAATGCGTGACGTGAACGCATAGCACCCGCACTGAATCCTGACCCATTCATTTCACTGGAACTGCGTACATGAGCGTTTTTTTCACGCATCAGTTCTGCGTTGCGTGTCAGATTTGCAAAATTAGGCCTGGTCAGGAAGGGGGTAAATGGCCCAGATCTGAAGTGGTTAAGAAGGTCTGAGTGGAAATGAGTAACTTTTATAGGCATCAATAATGCAACGCCAAAGTCTCCAGGTGATATCTATCCCTGTGCCACTTGCAGAGTGAGGAGCTCATCCCAGCTCTTTGTTGCTGCTCAGTGATGATGATGATGTGATGTCATGTTGGCACCAAGAAGTCTCCTACAGACCTGTCTCAGCATACTGTGGGGAGGTTGTGGTGTAGTCACCAGGGGCTGTAAAGTGCACCAGACTGACACCAAGAGGGAAATTAGACTGGGCACCTAAAAGAAGTGATAGCACATGCTGCAACTACAGTGGACCAATTGAATTTGTGTGGGTGTAACACTTCAATGCTGCTTGTTCACCTAAAACTTGGGGTGTAGTTGATCTCCCACACAGGAATAACAGCTGCAGGGGGCGTGGCTAGCCGTGGAACAGTCAAGACGCGCTTCAGAGAGCTCTCTGGAAAATTCAGAGAATCCTTGGCCATCTGCGGATCTAAACGCTCTCAAAACTGAAATTTATGTCAGATTTGAACCCCACAACTCAAGACCTGCTACCTGGTGTCTCGGAAGCCGCTGGAGATGGAACGCTGCCGACATTAGCTGCCGAGGCCTGCCCGGCCTGGGAGGCCTGCATTGACTCACGGGAGCGGCATGCTGCGCTTTTCAGACTGCGCCGCTTGGGACGGTCGCAACCTGCAGGACCCAACTTGAGCCCCACACCTCAGGACCTGCAACCCGGTGACTCCGAAGCTGCTGGGGATAGAACGCCACCAACATTTGCTGCTGAGGCCTGCCTGGCCTGAGAGGCCTACGTCAACTTGCGGGAACAGCGTACAACGCTTCACAGACTATACCGCCTAGGCTGGTCGCCACCTGCAACACCTGGTAAGGACCCGTTCTGGCCTAAGCTAGACACTGCTGGCCCCTTACCCTGAGGATTAATGCCGAATTTCCCGTTCCCCGCGAGGAAAGAAAGGTGGTCAACGTGAGACGCCATTGCATTGGTACGCTCTGGCCTATACAGAGCTGACGCCTCGCGGACACTTGGTCACTGGCACAGCTTGGTGCTCCAGGGGGACAGCACCTCTAGGGTAAAAACACCATCTATACCCTAGGTGAATCGCTTGGGGTTTTTTGAGACGCCAGCAATTAGGCCTTGAACCACTAACATATCACTACTTGCCTGAATACCAAGTGCTTCTATGTAACACAGACGCAGGCTATTCGGGACCCAATTTTATTAGCCATAAACAAAATGGTCAAGATTGATAATAATAACTCTAAATCCACCAACTCCAAAGGAGAGGTGGATAAATACACGAAGAAATCAGGCATGGGCGCTGCTGCTCAAAAACTGGTCACCCCATCGAAAAATGCTCTCCCTTTGGCCTCTATGGACACTGGGGCTGAATCAGATAGTGAGATGGACATTCCGTCACAGCAAGACACCCTCCCAATATCTCGCACCTTCCTGCAAAAATCCTTAGAAAAAACTCTAGCGAAAGCTCTAGATCCTCTCTCTAAAGATTTGCAAGATATAAAGCAAGACATGAAACATATAGGAGCAAGGGTAGAACAACTGGAAAATGCACATGCCAACTTCTGCAATTTCAGCACAGCTGTCTCTACCAGTAGTTCCTCTTGCCAAAGCTACTTAAATTTGGCATTTGATGCACTAAAAGACCAGGAAAATAGAGGCCGTAGAAATAACCTAAGAATAAAAGGTCTGCCTTAAACAGTAAGCAACACGGATTTACAATCTACTGTACTTCAGATCTTCCGTACTGCTCTAGGGGACTCATATACTGGAGAAATAATTATTGAGAGAGTGTACAGATCCCTCAGAAGGAAACCTAAAGATTCTGAACCTCCCAGATATGTAATTTGTTGCCTTCTGAACTTTTCTGTGAAAGAGGAGATACTTCAATCCACCAGATCAACTACACAAATTGAATATGAAGATACCCAAATATTGATATATCAAGATCTTTCCCCTCAAACATTACAAAAGAGGAGAACCCTTAAACCATTAACAGAAGCTCTCAGGGCTAAAGGCATCCAATATAGCTGGAAGTTCCCTTTTGGACTAATGTTCTCATATGGAAGGAGACGGTTCCTGATCTGGTCCGCTGCAGATCTTCCTGATCTACAGATCCCTGATTGGGCCACCGTGACAGATCTCGCCAACCTACCACAGATGATACCCCCGACCCCTTGGGAACAAGTCACACGTGGTCGGAACGCGAAGTCCAACAGGAAAGGCCGCCTGACTCCTAAAGTCATCATCACTGACAACATTTGAACTATTATCTTAGTGAAAGTGATTTTCTTGTTTACTTAGTGCTTTATATTTCCGCATTTTAACCCTTTTACTAAGATGTTTTTCTTCAACATTTCTTCTCTCATTTACAGCCTCAGACGGCTTTTGTTTGACAATGTTGTACTCTATTTTGAAGGGACACCTCTAATATACTTTCTCTTTGTTTCTGCTGATCTCTTTCAGCGTCTTTAACTCATCCTTTACTATCTCCTTAAACTCCTCCGTTTGTTTTTCCCCGCTTCTGACGCAATAATATATGGTGTCCTCTTTACAACACTATCTCTAAAATTCCGCTGAACTCTTTCAGCCTCTTTTATTCATTCTTTGATATCTCCTAAAATTCTACCTTATATTTTCTACTTTGTTGTTTGGTGCCTTTACACCTTACTTTTAGCACATGCTCCCTCTAGACTATCGCTGTAATTCCGCTGTGCCCTTACAGCTTCTTTTATTCACTCTTTACTGTCTTCTTAAACTCTTCCCTTATATTTCCTTCTGCTGCACCTGGGCATGTGTTGACCTCTCATCTCATGCCCTATATCTTTAACTATCTCTGGGCAGAGGGCTTTTATGGCTTTTATGACCTTTATGACCTTTTTCATAGACTCATAATTCATTACACTGGAAATGAGGTAGTCAGGCTACTTTCACACTAGCGTTTTAAAATTCCGGTATTGAGTTCCGTCATAGGGGCTCAATACCGGAATAAGACGCTTCAGTTTTGTCCCCATTAATTGTCAATGGGGACAAAACTGAACTGAAGACAACGGAATGCTCCTGAAAGCATTCCGTTCCGTCTTCAGACCGGAGAACAAACCGCAGCATGCAAGTCAATGGGGGCGGATCCGTCTGGTGTGACCACAATGGTAACCGGATCTGCCCTCCATTGACTTTCAATGGAGTTCATGACGGATCCGGCTACACATACACACAATACACACATACAGACATAGACATACACATAAACATAAACATACACAGACATATACACATACAAATACACATACATACTTACATGCTCCCCGGCAGGTCTTCAGAGCGCCGGAGGGACAGGTCGGCGCGCATAGATGACGATTCCACCAGGCGCCCAGCAGAGGGCGCTGTGGGGAATCGTCACCTGTGCGAGCCGTCCTGCTAATCCGGCGCTCCGAAGACCTGCCGGGAGCATGTAAGTATGTATGTGTATTTGTTTGTCTATATGTGTGTGTCTCTGTGTATGTATGTACTGTGTGACATGTGTGGGGCCGGAGCGCGGTTCCGGCTCCACACATGTCGCTGCGGCAGTCCTGATCCGGCAGCACCCTTCACCTGCCGGATCAGGCCTGCCGCTAGTGTGAAAGTAGCCTTACTCCAGTGCTTATCGCTATACCATTCTCCTCTACTATCTCTAAATTTCGCTATCTCTTTAGCTTCTTTTTATTCATTCTCCATTATCTCCTTCACTTCACTACTGTTTTTGTCCATCTTTTGACTATTATATATAATCATATTGTTAAATTGGGTCTCGACAGCCAGAGTGCCATTGGTTGTCTACCCTTTGTTTATGATGAGGCACAAGATTGGCCTCAACTTTCCGTTTTTGTTTATAAGCATTGATATGTATGCTTACCTGTTTATACATATTATCGTATTTATCTGTTCTATTTACAGTTACCATGTTCCTCCACGTGGTGCGTGTTACCTGCCAGCTTTACTCAAGCTCTCGACGCTCTCCTCATTCAGGTATTATCATGTCGACTGTTAAGATTATGTCTTATAATGTAAGAGGCTTGAACTCCCCACCTAAACGAGGTCAAACCCTTTACTTTCTTAAGAAAATTAATGCAGATGTATGCTTATTACAAGAGATGCATTTTAAGAAAACTAAAATCCCTACCATGAATAGAACATTTTACTCTCAATGGTTCCATTCTGGATCTGACAGTAGTGCCTCAAAAGGGGTCAGTATAGGGATTAGCAAACACACTGCTTTTAAAATCCTGAATAAAATGATCGACTCGGAAGGTCGATATATATTTATTAAAGGGGAAATTAAAAATTCCATATATACAATTGGGAATATATATGCACTAGAGATGAGCGAGCATGCTCGTCCGAGCTTGGTGCTCGTTCGAGCACTAGGGTACTCGTAAGTGCTCGCTGCTCGGACGAGTATCTCGCCATGCTCGAGGAAATGGCAACTTCCGCATCGTGCTTTTTTGGCGCCTAAAAACACGGCCAATCACAAGCCAGGAGACTCTGCGTACCACCCAGCATCACGTGGGGCCCTTACATGTCGATAGCAGGGGTTGGCTGGCCTGATCAGGTGACCCTGGAATATACTACCGACTGGCCGCGGTGCTCGGCTAAGATGCCGTCTGGATGTCGTTAGGGATAGAGCTGCTGCGTTTCAGGGAGAGTGTTAGGGCCTGCATTTAGTTGTCTGTTAGGCAGGGATCACCCACAAAGAACCCAACAGCCCTTCCAAGGGCTAGAAGACATTTTTTTTTTTTTTTTTACTTGGCTGGCTGGCACTAGTAGTGCAGCTATCGCCATGTATAACCCCCTTTTTTATGTTATATCTCAGTGATACAAATCCATTGCACACAGCAGTGTGGAACGATTCTGTGTGTCACAGTTCAGTACACTCACTATTTTCTGTCCAGGTGACACTTTCTGTATGTCACCGAATACAACCAAGTCATTTGCTGCCTGTCACGTGTATGGCTTGATCCCAAAAATCTCTGTGCGACATTTGTCTGGGTCGCAGTCTAAATAGCTACCGTCAGTAGGGTGTCAGTTAGCTCTACGATAGTTTCTGCACGTCACGTTCCCAAAAAAACAAAAATACAAAAAAAATATAGAAAAAAAATAGTTTTTTTGTTGTTTTAGCTGAGTGATACAAATCCATTTCACACAGCTGCGTGTAACCTTTCTGTGTGACACAGTTCAGCATACTCACTCCAAACCGTATATACTGTCCAGGTGACACTTTCTGTACGTCACAAAATACAACCAAGTCACCTGCTACCTGTCAAGTATATATAGCTTGATCCTAAAAATCTCTGTGCGACATTTGTCTGGGTCGCAGTCTAAATAGCCACCGTCATTAGTGTGTCAGTCAGCTGTACGATAGTTTCTGCACGTCACGTTCCCAAAAAAACAAAACTAAAAGAAAAAAATATTAAAAAAAAAAAATAGAAAGAAAATAATTTTTTTTGTTGTTTTAGCTGAGTAATACATATCCATTTCACACAGCTGCGTGTAACCTTTCTGAGTGTCACAGTTCAGCACACTCACTCCAAACCGTATATACTGTCCAGGTGACACTTTCTGTACTTCACAAAATTAAACCAGACTGAACAAGTTTGTGGGTTTCAGTACACCAGGCCCATTTATTTTATTTTTTTTTATAGAATACAATTATATACAGATAATGTGGAACCCCAGGGCTAAGGGTCGAGGACGAGGGCGTGGGCGTGGGCATTCAATTATTGCAGGGGGCAGAGGCCGTGGTCCTGGGCAGGGTGAGACAGTACCTGCTGATGAGGGAGCTGTGGAACGCCGCAGAGCTACACTCCCTAGCTTCATGTCTCAACTTACAGGGACACGTGGTAGAGGACTGGTGAAACCACAACAGTGCGAACAGCTGATCTCGTGGATTGCGGATAATACTTCAAGTAATTTGTCCGCCAGTCAGTCTTC
>ONZH01028769.1:0-47521 GCA_900303285.1 Rhinella marina
AGCCAAATAAACTGTATTTAAAAAAAAAAAAAGTACACAGCCGTATACTGCCAGATCAGATGGTGCATATACACACTAGGTATATAACAGGGTTTTGCAGCCAAAAAGAACGCAGAACGGTAGTGCCAAATATAGTTTGGTATGTAGCAGAGCACCTAATACACCACTAATGCCTCTCTCTGTCCCTACTCCAGCAGCTATCCCTGAATACAGCAGCCGTTCTCTGCAGAGTGTATATAGTAGTAAAGCTATCACTGTACTGCACTATAGTAGCCCTGATAAGGGCTTTTAATCACGCTCCTGCCTGTCCAACAGCTAAAACCTATCTCTCCCTTCTCCAGCCTCTGTCCCTGACTAAGTTCACGCAGCATATGCGAACGAGCAGGAAGAGCTGAGTTTTTATGATTCGAGGTCACATGGTTTTTCCAGCCAATGCATGTAGACGCCGTTTTCGCGCTGCCAGCGTGCTCCGCGGGCCTGTCATACCCCCCCTGCATGGTGATTGGTGGAAAAAGAGCACCAGGGAAGGTGGGAGGGGAAATGAATTCTAAGTGCGCCATCGCCGTTATACTCGATTGAAATCGAGTATGCCGATTAGCGTAGTATTCGATCGAATACCGGCTCGATCGAACACTACTGGCTCATCTCTATTTATTATTATTGTCAGATGCTGTGATCAACTATGAACGTGGTATCTGGGGGGTACAATGACGGGGAGCTGCACAATCGCTGCTTCCTGTCATTGCATCCACTACTTACAAAGAAATGTGCTTTGTGACAAAGTAATTCTTCACAAAGCAAATTTTTTAGTTAAATTCAGCAAAGCAGATGAATCGAATTTTCAAATACTTCACTAGTAACTATCCCAGAAGCCGTAATGTCAGTATTTAGCTTGGAAAGGTTATGTCTGTCTGAAGGAGCTAACAGTGAAGACTAGGAGAGCTTCTTAGACTCCATAAACTGCTTACTCAGTGGCAATGAAATATGGCACCAAAGGTTTCACTATTTGGTGAGTCTTATAATAGTGTAGTGATTATACGACTATCTCTTTAATTTGCTGCAGCAGATATTTTGGAATTAAAAGGAGTCTGTCACAAAGAAATGCATGGTTAAACAATGGCAAACGAGATGACTATGCAGGAACCCGACCCTGTCATTTAAGGGAAGGAGGAGCTAGCAATTGAAGCAGGAGGAGCAAGGCAGTACAGAGTGGTTTGGGCCCAGTTTTGGTGCACCTAGCTACTCATTGCATAGGAAACAATGGATCACTAAGTGACATGTTTTATTTTATTCAACAAAGCTAACTTTACAATGCATTGTGCCTGGTTGAACTGTGATGTCCTGGTGACAGATTCCCTTTAACATGAAATGCAGCCAATGTGGCTCTCAATTACTGATGACTCTCATTTTCTCAGAGTTTAAGCAATAATAAAGTTACAGAAAAGTTATTTTGCAGATAATAACTATTATAGCTGTTCTTCCTGTTGTTACTAACCTTGACTATAATGTCACTTTTTTTTTTATGTCAACCATTTTTACTGTTTGGGTAGAACTCTTGTTTATACAATCCCTGGACTGATGTATGTGCTAAATGCTATATTACAGACCTGTAGGTACAATGCCACTATATTCTTCCTCCATAAAGTATTTTACTTTCTATAATATACTATGGCATAGGGAATTGATTTTTTTTTCATAATTTCTGTTAAAGGCAAACAAAGGTACAGTATTGTCCATAGGGATCTGTGGGCACAATATTATGATCTGTTCTACGTGCATCTTTAATAATACCATATGTTCTGAGACACATTGGCCCAGATTTATGGATCTGAGAGTACCTAGATATTATTGTAAACTGCTCCAAATTTGTGCACAATTTGGTGCAATTTTGCACATCTAGTTGTGCTTTTAACTGTGCATTTCTCACAGAGGGGAGTGTGGATTTCTGAGAAATTAGTGTGGCTTAGTGTTAAAGGGATGTGACAAATAATAGTCAAAAGTGCATAGCCATGTACCACATTTAAGTCACTGTCATAAATCTTGGTGCAGGTCTAGACAGCCTGCCTAAGTTTACACCATCTGCAGGAATAGTAAATCTGTCCATTTCATATTTGTCATTGTAAATGCTCATATACAGAGAAGTCCTTTTTCTTCATTACATTGATTGGGAATTTGTAAAAGGAGCCTGTGATCTGTGTTAATTCATCTGTTATAATATCAGTGCCATCGCATGATATGTAGCTGAAGGAAACACATTGCTTTTCAAAAAACACAATGTTCCACATCCACTGCTAATGTAAAGACAACAGGTAGTAAGTGAAAGATTGACACCTGCTACATCTGACTTGTGTTATTCCTTATTTCTGTTATAAAATTAAAGATCTGTCAGCATTTTAAAAAAGGACCTTTCACCACTCCTGACATGCCTGTTTTAATAGCTTCATGCATTCCCCATGTAATACCAATTCTGGAGCATCTATTCTCATGGCTCTATATTGTACCATTCCTGTATTATTTCTACTAAAAGTAATAAGTGAATTGCTATTAGCCTTCAGTAAGGGAACAGAGGTGAGGTAAACAGTTGGAGGTGTGTACCTGCACAAACTCACTCTATCCAATCAGTTCTGCCATGTTTAGACTGTGCATGTACACACCCCCAACTGATTACCTCGCCTCTGTACCCTTACTGAAGGCTAATAGCAATTCACATATAACTTCTAGCAAGAATAATAAAGGAATGGCACAACATACAGACATAAGAATAGATGTTCCAGAATTGTTATCACATGGGGAATTCATGAAGCTATTAAAACAGGCATGTCAGGAGTGGTGAAAGGTCCTCTTTAAGTGCACAAACCTAATGTTAATAAACTGGTTTTCCAATACAGAAAGATCCAAATATATATTGATGGATTATATTTCCGGCATGTGACTATACATGCAAACAATTATAAGATGTTGGGGTTTTCATATTAACCACTAGATCTCACCAAAAAGGCTTAAATTCTGTCATAAGTAGTGATGAGCGAATCGAAGAGGCAATATTCGTGATTTGCGCGAATATTGCCTGCTTCGGCTTGGCTCGTGATACCGAGGCAGCGCGGACTCGTGAATATCCGTGAGTCACTGCCCGTTTGAAATGCCCGCGTTTTTCAGCCAATCAGCATGAAAGGGAAGGCTGTAGGAAAGCCTGCTGTGATGTACCAGCCCCTATACCTCCCCAGCAGTGATTGGCTGGCAGTAACATGTGACCTTACTTTACATAAGGTAGGGACCTGCAGCACCAGCCTCATTGTGCTTTTGGAAGGAGAAGAGAGAGACAGTGTTAGCTAGTGTAGTGTGTGCAGCAAGGAGTTAGGAGTTAGGTTAGGAAGCCCCAACAGTCTATTTAAAGACTATTTATTCTCTGAAGAACAGTATACAGTATATGCTGTGAGCCTGTATTCTGTGCAGGATAGGAAGCCCCAACAGTCTTCTTAAAGACTAATTAATTCTGTGAAGAACAGTATACAGTATATGCTGTAAGCCTGTATTCTGTGCAGAGCTATGCCTGTTACACCTTGTCCATTCACATAGCTCAAACTATACATCTCTAAACAGATATATTCCTGTGCATGACTGTGCTGAGAGAAGGGAATATTACAGCCATCTATATACCTCACAGTCTATAGATTCCGTATTGATCTGTAGATTCCAGTGTGATATATAAATACTGCGTGCTATTTCTTGATAGATCTAAAGGAAATTTTACCTAGATATCAATATATCTATATTGGCCAGTGTATTTTAGTGCTCTCTGTAGTACACGGTGCTGCGACAAGGGAATATATTACATCAGCCTTCTATATACCTCACAGTCTATAGATTCCGTATTGATCTGTAGATTCCAGTGTGATATACAAATACTGCGTGCTATTTCTTGATAGATCTGAAGATAATTTTACCTAGATATCAATATATCTATATTGGCCAGTGCATTTTAGTGCTCTCTGTAATACACGGTGCTGCGAAAAGGGAATATATTTCATCAGCCTTCTATATATACCTCACAGTCTATAGATTCAGTATTGATCTGTAGATTCCAGTGTTATATACAAATACTGCGTGCTATTTCTTGATAGATCTGAAGATAATTTTACCTAGATATCAATATATCTATATTGGCCAGTGCATTTTAGTGCTCTCTGTAGTACACGGTGCTGCGACAAGAGAATATATTACATCAGCCGTCTATATATACCTCACAGTCTATAGATTCCGTATTGATCTGTAGATTCCAGTGTGGTATACAAATACTGCGTGCTATTTCTTGATAGATCTGAAGATAATTTTACCTAGATATCAATATATTTATATTGGCCAGTGCATTTTAGTGCTCTCTGTAGTACACAGTGCTGCGACTAGGGAATATATTACATCAGCCTTCTATATACCTCACAGTCTATAGATTCCAGTGTGATATACAAATACTGCGTGCTATTTCTTGATAGATCTGAAGATAATTTTACCTAGATATCAATATATCTATATTGGCCAGTGCATTTTAGTGCTCTCTGTAGTACACAGTGCTGCGACTAGGGAATATATTACATCAGCCGTCTATATACCTCACAGTCTATAGATTCCGTATTGATCTGTAGATTCCAGTGTGATATACAAATACTGCGTGCTATTTCTTGATAGATCTGAAGATAATTTTACCTAGATATCAATATATCTATATTGACCAGTGCATTTTAGTGCTCTCTGTAGTACACAGTGCTGCGACTAGGGAATATATTACATCAGCCTTCTATATACCTCACAGTCTATAGATTCCGTATTGATCTGTAGATTCCAGTGTGATATACAAATACTGCGTGCCATTTCTTGATAGAGCTGAAGATAATTTTACCTAGATATCAATATATCTATATTGGCCAGTGCATTTTAGTGCTCTCTGTAGTACACGGTACTGCGACTAGGGAATATATTTCATCAGCCTTCTATATACCTCACAGTCTATAGATTCCGTATTGATCTGTAGATTCCAGTGTGATATACAAATACTGCGTGCTATTTCTTGATAGATCTGAAGATAATTTTACCTAGATATCAATATATCTATATTGGCCAGTGCATTTTAGTGCTCTCTGTAATACACGGTGCTGCGACAAGGGAATATATTTCATCAGCCTTTTATATACCTCACAGTCTATAGATTCCGTATTGATCTGTAGAGTCCAGTGTGATATACAAATACTGCGTGCTATTTCTTGATAGATCTGAAGATAATTTTACCTAGATATCAATATATCTATATTGGCCAGTGCATTTTAGTGCTCTCTGTAGTACACGGTGCTGCGATAAGGGAATATATTTCATCAGCCATCTATATACCTCACAGTCTTTAGATTCCGTATTGATCTGTAGATTCCAGTGTGGTATACAAATACTGCGTGCTATATCTTGATAGATCTGAAGATAATTTTACCTAGATATCAATATATCTATATTGGCCAGTGCATTTTAGTGCTCTCTGTAGTACACAGTGCTGCCACAAGGGAATATATTACATCAGCCTTCCATATACCTCACAGTCTATATATTCCGTATTGATCTGTAGATTCCAGTGTGATATACAAATACTGCGTGCTATTTCTTGATAGATCTGAAGATAATTTTACCTAGATATCAATATATCTATATTGGCCAGTGCATTTTAGTGCTCTCTGTAGTACACGGTGCTGCGACAAGGGAATATATTTCATCAGCCTTCTATATACCTCACAGTCTATAGATTCCATATTGATCTGTAGATTCCAGTGTGATATACAAATACTGCGTGCTATTTCTTGATAGATCTGATGATAATTTTACCTAGATATCAATATATCTATATTGGCCAGTGCATTTTAGTGCTCTCTGTAGTACACGGTGCTGCGACAAGGGAATATATTACATCAGCCTTCTATATACCTCACAGTCTATAGATTCCGTATTGATCTGTAGATTCCAGTGTGGTATACAAATACTGCGTGCTATTTCTTGATAGATCTGAAGATAATTTTACCTAGATATCAATATATCTATATTGGCCAGTGCATTTTAGTGCTCTCTGTAGTACACAGTGCTGCGACTAGGGAATATATTACATCAGCCTTCTATATACCTCACAGTCTATAGATTCCGTATTGATCTGTAGATTCCAGTGTGATATACAAATACTGCGTGCTATTTCTTAATAGATCTGAAGATAATTTAACCTAGATATCAATATATCTATATTGGCCAGTGCATTTTAGTGCTCTCTGTAATACATGGTGCTGCGACAAGGGAATATATTTCATCAGCCATCTATATACCTCACAGTCTTTAGATTCCGTATTGATCTGTAGATTCCAGTGTGATATACAAATACTGCGTGCTATTTCTTGATAGATCTGAAGATAATTTTACCTAGATATCAATATATCTATATTGGCCAGTGCATTTTAGTGCTCTCTGTAATACACGGTGCTGCGACAAGGGAATATATTTCTTTTTTTTAGTAAATCTCTTTTTATTGAACATTTTTTTTAAAATAATATAACAATAGTATTCATCTGTTTGTGCATCAGACATAGTACGGTAATGGAAAACTTTTTGTACAAGTTCAAAATGATACACGTAGTATTCTGGTGTATATAGAAGTGAGGAAAAAGGGAGGATAGGGAGGCTGGGATAGTGGGGAGGAGGGGGGAGTGTTTTAAAGTGGGTAGGCTGTGTGAAAGCCGCCCAGAGGGTTAGAAAAGTAAGGGACATCGGAATAATCACAATAATAAACCAGTTTCAGTTTCATGGATGATCTCATGCAGTGCACTCCAAAAACGATTAAGCAATTGAAAATAGACTTAGTCAGCAGGGGATAGTCCAAAGAAAAGAAAAATCTATAGACAAGTATATCCAAGGCTGATACACACTCCATGTTTAGCTAAACCCCTATGCCAGTCATACAATGAGTTCAAACTCAAGTAAGTACTAAACTCTTAAGCATTCTGCTATAAGTGCGGATGTCTGAACTTTCTCCAGAGTAACCATTGCTGGAGAAATTTATAATGAGACCTAGTCGCCCAACTCGCTAGTTCTTCCATCAGATAGATCTGGTCAACCTTGTTATACCATAGGTCTAGCGTGGGAACTTCCGACCTTAGCCAGAAAAGAGGGATCAATAATCTAGCAGCCTGTACCAATAAGGTGGCCAAGTCAGAAGCAGCCGGTTGCCAGTTACCTGAAGGAAGCCATAGTAGCACCGCCTTGGGTGTTAGCTTGATAGAGTTATGACAAATCCGGTTAATCTGATTTTCAATAGCATCCCAGTAAGAACGAATGAGAGGGCAAAACCATAAAAGATGTCCTAGAGTACCCACATCCTTCTGGCATCTCCAACATGTATCTGAAGTCGTTAGGCCCATGCTAAACAGTTTGTGCGGGTCATTATACCAGAGGATCATAGTTTTATAAGAATGTTCCTGTATTTTAATGCATCTAGAGAAGCCATGCGAAGTTTTATGTATTTGAGATATTTCTATAGCAGAGAAAGTGGTTTGCAGGTCCTGTTCCCACATTTTGATGTACGCGGGGGTCACCTCATCAGTCTTGGAATTTAACATCTTATAAATAAGAGAGATAGAATGCCTGGGCAAAACTGGAGATTTACCTAGTTTTTCAAACCAAGTTGGCTCTGAGATTTTGCTGTACATCGCCACGAATTTCTCAAGGGAGAGCTGGAGTTCTGTCCTAGCTAAGAAATTACTATCACTGGTAAGGGCGTTACAAAAGGAGGTGATATCTCTTTTACAGCGTATCTTAGGTAGAAGAGAAGAGAGATTATCGTTCTTGAGCAAGGACCAACACGAGGAGGCAGTGATCGTGTCTGGTCTGAGAAGATAAGGTATTAGAGTGGCCGGTAGACTCCCAGGAGGGGTAGAGAATAGCTTATAAAGTGGGTGGAGGGAGCGAATCATCTTGCATATCCCTTTAGTCAGTCCTTCAGAAGGAGCATTTGGAGAAGGAATATTCCATAGTCCGGATAGTTGTCCTTCTGAAAGAAGGGCCAACTCAATGTCAGAGTTAATATTTCTGAAGTGGGGTATGCACAATTGGAGCCATCTCTTCAATTGGATGGCCTTGTAATAGAGACCGATGTCAGGTAGGCCAAAACCACCCTGCGTTCGGCCCTTAGCTAGTCTTTCATACGCCACTCTAGGTTTTTTACCATTCCAAAGGAATTTCCTAAATATAAATCTGACACGTGCAAAAAAGGAGTTTGGGAGGTGAATGGGTATCATCTGTATCATATATAGTAGTTTCGGGACTATGTAAGTCTGTAGGAAATTTTTCCTACCAATCCAAGAAACCCATTGCAATTGTAGGGACTGTAATTGTTGACTAACATTCTTCAGTAGCAAGCTATGGTTCTCTGAATATAATTTAGTAGGGTCCTTGGTTAGTTTAATGCCCAAATATGGTAGTGAGTCTGAGTTCCATTTAAAAGGGGAAGAAAATTTCAGTTGTTGAGTAATAGTGGCCGAGAGGGAAACTCCCATAGCTATCGACTTGGCATAATTTATTTTGAGTTTAGACAGTGTACCAAATTTCTCAAAAATAGAAAATATGCGTGGGAAGGCTATTACTGGGTTGGTAATCAGTAAGAGGAGATCATCTGCAAATGCAGCACATTTGTGTTCTGTCGATCTAACCATGAGACCTCTAATTAGTGGGTCCTCCCTGAAGGCCTGTAACAGAGTCTCCATGACCAAAATAAATAAAGTGGGGGATAATGGACACGCCTGCCTCGTACCATTGGAGATCTTAAAAGGTTTGGATAAGATCCCATTGACACGAACTCGGGCACTAGGCTGATGATAGAGTGACATGATGGCATGTATAAAGGGTTGTGGAAGGCCGAATCTGTGTAAGGTACGCTGCATAAAAGTCCAATCTACTCTATCAAATGCCTTTTCGGCGTCTGTGCTAACAAGCACCAATGGTACCTGTTTTCTTTTGGCCCACGTGATCGCATTTATGAGCCTACATGATTGGGAGTTCCCCTCTCGGCCAGTTACAAAGCCCGCTTGTTCGGGTCTTACTAGGTCAGGAATAAAGGCGCTTAATCTAGCTGCTAATAATTTGGCCCAAATTTTTACATCGATATTTAGTAAGGATATCGGCCTATAATTACCACACTCGGTGGGGTCCTTGCTTTCTTTAGGAATAATTGTAATAATCGCTTCTAGTGTTTGACGTGGAAGAGTTGTGCCATTCATAAGGGCTTGGCAACAGGCTGTTAGCTGTGGGGAGAGGAGCTGAATGAATTTTTTATAGTACCCAACAGGAAGGCCATCAGGGCCTGGGGCTTTTCCCTGTGGCATACTCTTAATGGTTTTTATTACCTCATCTTCATTAATGGGGGCTAAAAGTTTTAGCTGATTATCAGAGGATAGTTTAGGAAGGGTAAGCTTATTCAGGAACCCATCAATAGTATCTAGAGGGGGTTCCTGTGACGGGTCTAAGTTTTGTAGATTATAAAGCGTTGTATAGTAGGAGCAGAATTGTTCTGCAATGTCTTTGGTAGAGGTAACTAAACCTCCTGTGTGTGTCTTAATGGCCGTTATATGTTGAGTGTCTATTCTTTTCTTAATAAGGTAGGTCATTAGCTTATTGCCCTTGTCTCCATGCATATATTGCCGGAATTTGGCATATTGATAGGCTTTAGCGCTCTTCACATTTAAAAGTTCTTTCAATTGCAATCTGAGAGAAAGAAGGTCTTCTTGTGCAATCTGGGCTTTAGCTTTTTTCTGGATAGACTCTAGTGAGGCAATCTGTTGCAACAATGAGTTAAGCTTCTTCTGTCTCTCTTTTTTCACTCGGGAACCTAGGGCAATAAGCTCTCCACGAATAAAGGCCTTGTGGGCCTCCCAAACAATAGTCTGGGAAGTATCTGAGGGCTTATTATCATGGAAGTACAGGGTCAGTTTATTAGCTAAATCAGTCACGTTTTGTTGTTGTCTAACAGGGTCTCATTAAGACGCCAATTCCATTCCCTTTGGGTGAGGTTGGCAAATGAGAAAACCGTGGTGACGGGAGCATGATCAGAGACAGTAATTGATCCAATGCTGTAACTTAATAAGATATCCACATGTGACTCTGATGAACAAATATAATCAAGTCTCTGAAAGGACTTGTGCACTGCTGAGTAGAAGGAGTAGTCCTTTACAGTGGGGTTCAGTACCCTCCAGGAGTCTACCAGACCACTTTCTCTAAGCAATTTTTGAATACCTCCAAGGGTTCTCTGTGACTTAGTAGACGTCCCTGAAGAAGCATCCAATGGAGGATTCAGGGAGACATTTAAATCACCTCCTATAATTCGGACACCTTCTGCAAATTCATTGAACTTAGCTAAGGTGGTCTTGAGCCAACTGTGTTGACGAGTATTCGGGGCATATAGCCCAGCCAATGAGACTATCACCTGTCCAATTTTGTCCTTAACAAAAATAAATCTGCCTTCTGTGTCAGTTTGGACTAGTGTAGTTTGGAAGGGTATACGCTTCGCAATGGCCACACTGACTCCCCTAGCAGGTGAGGAAAATGTACAATGAAACCATTGCGAGTAATATGGATTAGAGATCTTAGGTATCTTGCCATGTTTAATGTGAGTTTCCTGAAGGAAACATATATCAGTTTTACCTTTTTTAAGAAGTGTCAAAACTTGGGAACGCTTCTGCGGAGTGTTGAAACCTCTGATATTAAACGTCGTTACGGAGATGGACGCCATATCATAGGTACCCTGCCCTGCTGAGTACCACTACAGAGACCATCCACAACTGCAAAAGAGAACAAGCAACAAGAAACCTGAAAAACATAGTAATACTGAGTATAATCTCAGTGAATGATGTCAGGATGCTGTTAATGTTGTGAGACCACAACACCAAGAGCATAAGCCCAAATCTGGTCTCCAAGGAGAGCCAGGGGCCAACAGTATCTGGGGGCAGGAGGTGGAACAAAAACATCAAAACCCGAGTCTTCACCTCCATGCTTCTATATAGTATTAACTCTAACAGAGTTAAATTGTAGTGGCTGGAGTTGACCAATGCCAAGAAAGGAATAAACAAATTAGGTATAGTAAACTATGAAGGGAAGAAGTGAAATACAACATAAGTATACCAGAGGGTTAGTCTGCTGCCCGTTTGTTGGTAGTATGGGCATGCAGGTAAAACCTCAAGACAAGGAATTCAGAGCCAAATGACCTCTGGCAACTGGATTCCCATCCAATAATATCAACAGATTTCTACTTATGAAAAATAAGACAGAAAAGCCTATAAATATCTCTCAGTCCAGACGTCTTTTACTCTTCGGGATTTTTTGCCTGGTGACTGTCTCCCATGGCTCCAAAGCGGGGAGAGGAGGCAAGGCAGATGACTTGAAGTCCACCGGCATCCAGGAATCCACTGGTATAGGTGATATGTCCAAAACGTTCCAGGCCATCTGTAGATCTCGCGGTTGTCGTATAACACATCTGCGGCCATTTTTAGCGAAGGTAACCCCAAAGGGGTAGAGCCATCTGTACGCTATCTTTAGGTTCCTCAGATGATCCGTGAGGGGCTTCAGGATCCGTCGCTTGAATAAAGTGGATGGAGCAATATCTTGGTAGAGAGCTATAGGAGTGTCTTCATATTGCAATTTCTTTCTTGTCCCGTGCTGCTTGTAAAATGGCTGCCGTGTCTTGAAAACTTAGAAGGCCGCAAATAACGTCTCTAGGTAACTCGCCTTGTTTTGGAGGAGGACTGAGAGAGCGGTGTATCCTTTCAATGACTATGGCGTCTGCTCTCTCGTCACCCAGTAAGGTGGTAAACAGCAGTCTGGCAGTAATTTCTAAGTTGTTTGCTGTCACCGATTCAGGTAAGCCCTTAATACGGATATTTTTTCTGCGACTCCTGTTCTCCTGATCTTCTATCAGGAGATATGCATTATTGAGGGACTCCACTTGTGAGTCCAACTGCTGGGCAACCGCAGAGCTGTGCGCAACAACAAGGCTGTGGTCCTGCTCCATTTTGTCGACTCGATGGCCAAGAGCTTTGAAATCAGCTCTGAGATCTCTGATCTCCTGTATAAGTGGTGCTAAGGCCTGCGACAGTGTGGCTTTAAAGAAGGACTTAGTGAGTGTAGAGGAATCTTCCGTCTGGGTTAAGTCACTTGCCTCTGTTGTGCAGGGTTCTTCCCCGTCCTCCTCCGCTTCGGAGTCTCGTGGGAATACAGGCGGCGCCATCTTGGGAGCTCGGGCAGGTGAAGATGCGAGCTTTCTCCGGAGAAATTTGTCCATTTCGGATTGGTTTTTCTTCATTTTAGGAGTCTCCGGAGTCTCCCTGGGCCTGTCTCTTCCTATTTTAATCATTTTCAGCTGGGTCTCGGCACTAGAAGCTATGAAGCATGGGTTGGTGAAGCAGGAGCTCCAATTCAAGCCTCCGTCTTGTTCAGCGGTTAGGCTCCGCCCCCCAAGGGAATATATTTCATCAGCCTTCTATATACCTCACAGTCTATAGATTCCGTATTGATCTGTAGATTCCAGTGTGATATACAAATACTGCGTGCTATTTCTTAATAGATCTGAAGAAAATTTTACCTAGATATCAATATATCTATATTGGCCTGTGCATTTTAGTGCTCTCTGTAATACATGGTGCTGCGACAAGGGAATATATTTCATCAGCCATCTATATACCTCACAGTCTTTAGATTCCGTATTGATCTGTAGATTCCAGTGTGGTATACAAATACTGCGTGCTATTTCTTGATAGATCTGAAGATAATTTTACCTAGATATCAATATATCTATATTGGCCAGTGCATTTTAGTGCTCTCTGTAGTACACAGTGCTGCGACAAGGGAATATATTACATCAGCCTTCTATATACCTCGCAGTCTATAGATTCCATATTGATCTGTAGATTCCAGTGTGATATACAAATACTGCGTGCTATTTCTTGATAGATCTGAAGATAATTTTACCTAGATATCAATATATCTATATTGGCCAGTGCATTTTAGTGCTCTCTGTAGTACACGGTGCTGCGACAAGGGAATATATTACATCAGCCTTCTATATATCTCACAGTCTATAGATTCCGTATTGATCTGTAGATTCCAGTGTGATATACAAATACTGCGTGCTATTTCTTGATAGATCTGATGATAATTTTACCTAGATATCAATATATCTTTCCTAGTCGTCCTGCGGCAGCACAGAAGGGTTATATCCCCGTCTCATTTCAATACTAGGACCAGCCCACCTAGAACAACAAACTAATTAACATAATTAGTTCACATCCTATAAGTACCTGATTAACCCATAATGCATTGTGTTTTTAATTGTCCTCGTTACTTTTTTACTGCCCACCTTGGAGGGTGGTTGTCTACTTGATTTTTTCTACAGCCCAGGCTATACCTGAGGGGTTCTCAGGTGGCTATTTTTTCAGTGGCACCTGAAGGTTTTGTTGGTCGCTGGTGTAAATCTAGAGGTGAATGCCTTGTTACCTGGCTAGACTATTCTTATGGGATTCTCCCTTAAAGACTCCACATTCTAAATGCCCTTACGTTATCCTTGCTGTGGATACAGCCGTGGGGCGGTAGCAAGTATGTGCAGATCGGCGGAGTGACGTCCGCTTGTGGGCGCGACGCTCTGACGTCACTATGGGAGTCCGTCACCAGCGCTCGTCATTTGACGCATGCACGGTACGCATATTGAAGCAGGTAAGCGGTTGTGCACCTTTTCGGTAGCCACGCCCCCTCCTTCCGGCGGCGTGGCAGGCTGTTTGTATATATATACAAGGCCACACGGTGTAGCCATTGCCCCCTGTGCCTGGCAGCCGGACCCATGAATTTAAAGGTAATACAAGGTCTTACCTGGCCTCATTGTCTGTTACTTACCTGCTGTTTACTAATGGTGTGTATGTTCTTTGTTTAGATGTCAAGCCACTGTAAAAGAAAGTGCAAATCTAAGCACCACCATTGTCGGGACTGTCAGCAGCCTCTGCCTGATGATTTTAACCAGGAAAGATTTTCTGAGTGTATTGAGCAGTCGCAGCACCTGTCAGCCTCCTCTCTGCATTGTGCCTTCCCCTCCCCCTCTAAGAGAAGGCAAAAATCTAAGCATAGATTGTCTATAAGTTGTTTGCAACCTGATGATTTTACCTCTAATATATGTCTGGTGTGCTCCCCTCAATCTGAGGAGGAAATCACTGATAAAGAAGCTAAAAAGTTAAAACTTACTGAGCAGCAGGAGAAGCAGTAAATCTGTCTCATATAGGTGAATCCTCTGCATCTGATAGCGATGCGCTTGTGTCTGGCTCTGACTCGGATACTCCTATTTCTGAAGATAATTATCTATTCAAAAGGGAGAATACAGACAAACTGATAAAAGAGGTTAAGAAAATAATGGATAAAAAAACAGCTGACCAGGATAAGGAAAGCTTGTTTTATTTCCCCAAAAAGAAGGCCTCTGTGTTACAAAGTCACCCGGTCCTAAAAACCATTATGGAAAGGGAATGGAAATACCCGGCCAAACGCTTTGATTTAGGGCCAAGATTTAAATCGGTCTATAAGTTAGACCCTGAAGAATCTGAGCTCTGGGAGTTCCCAGCTAAAGTAGATCTGGCTGTTGCTAACATGTCCAAAAAGCCTTTTTTTTTTTTTTCCCGCAGATGATTCCTCTTTATTGAAGGATCCTGTGGATAGAAGGGCGGATACCTTTCTGAAGAAATCCTATTCCTGTCTGGCGGCTCTCACCAAGGCAACGATGGCTACGGTTCCAGTCTCTCGTGCCTTAAGAATCTGGTTGAGCCATTTGGGAAGAGACATCCAGGATGGAGTACCCCGAGATGACTTATTAGAGCAATTGTCTTCTATCAAGTTGGCAGCAGATTACACTTGTGATTTTCCTTGTATTAAACTTGTATTAAAGGTTTCTGCCAGAAATCTTGCAGTATCCAACTGAGCAAGAAGGGCAATTTAGCTAAAGCCATGGGCAGAAGAACTAATTAAAAAAAAAATAAATAAATAAATAATTTATGTGCCATTCCTTTCCAGACGGGCAGAATGTTTGGAAACAAGCTAGATGAACTCCTGGAAGCAAATAAGAAAGGAAACACTCTGATGTTTCCACAAGCAAACAGAAAGACTCGGTCACGTTTTCGCTGGTCTCCTTTCGCAGAGGAATGCGTAGAAGAGGAGAGAGAGGTAGACAAATGCCTAGAATCAGGTCATCTTACTTTGAGAGGAAAAAGAAACAAGAAGATCCAGGTCCATCAAAATCTGAATTTTGACGCCAGAAGAACCCCGGTAGGAGGTCGCCTGGCAGAATTTGTTGCAGCTTGGGAGCGCATTACCATAGACAAATGGGTCCTGCAGATAATAAAAGAAGGATATTCTATCGAATTCCAACACAAACCAAGCACAGGTTTTTATTAAACAACCTAAAAGATCAGTGTTTATATGCCCTGATAGAAGAATTCCTGGAGAAGGAAGTTTTGGAGGATGTTCCTGTAACAGAGAGAAGCCAGGGAGTGTACTCAAGACTGTTCCCAGTACCAAAACCAGGAGGAAGATGGCGTCTCATCATAGATCTACGCTATTTAAACCATTTCATAAAAAAGGTTCCCTTCAAGATGGAAAATATAAGAACGATTGTGGCTGCAATCCAGAAAGACCATGTCTTGACGCCAGTGGACCTGAAAGATGCATATCTGCATATTCCAATCAATCCAGCTTTCAGGAGATTCCTCAGAATAGCTGTAAGATATTGGGACGGTATCAAACATTACCAATTCAGAGCACTCCCCTTCGGCCTTACGTCTTCTCCAAGGATCTTCACAAAAGTAGTGATAGTAATCATTGCAGCTCTTCGTCTTCAAGCGATTCAGATCTTTCCTTACCTAGACGATTGGCTTATAGTGGCGCCAAATGCATCCCTGCTGCTAAAACATCAGGAATTTGTTATTGCACTGTTGGAAAAATTGGGATTCATCATCAATTGGGAGAAGTCACAACTGGTGCCCACAACCAAGAAGCTATTCCTTGGCTTTGTAATAGACACTGTAAGACAAACTCTGTTTCTTCCTCAGGAGAAGGTCTTGAAGATACAGAAGGCTATAAAATCCATCATTCAAGCCCCAAAAGTCACGGTGCACACAGTCATGAGAGTGTTAGGCCTGCTAACTGCCGCCATAGATGCAGTACCTTGGGCGAAGGTTCACATAAGAGATCTCCAACAGAAGATGTTGACGGCTTGGGACAGAAATCCAAACAGGCTCCAAAGGATTTTTGCACTCTGTGCTCAAACCAAAAAGAGTTTAACTTGGTGGCTATACAAAGAAAATCTCCTCCAAGGGAAGAGTTTCCAGTTTCGAGAATATCTAACACTCACCACCGATGCATCCTTGACAGGTTGGGGAGCCCATTTCCAGCACCTATGGGTATAGAGCAATTGGGGAAAACAGGACAGACTTCTATCATCCAATGTCAGAGAACTGAAAGCTATTCGGTTAGCACTCCAACATTTCCAACCTCTGCTGATGGGAAAGTCAGTCATGATACAGACAGACAACTTAGCAGGGGTTTACTACCTGAACAAGCAAGGAGGAACCAGAGGCAGAAGTCTGTTGTCCGAATCCAGGAAGATTTTTCGTTGGGCACAATCAGTAGTGCAGGATTTAAGAGCAGTGCATATAAAGGGATCCTTGAATATCAGAGCGGATCTTCTGAGCAGGAAGAAGCTTCACCCTGCAGAATGGCAACTAAACAGGGAATATTTTCATCTTCTTACAGATGGGGGTTTCCAGAAATGGATCTAATGGCGACAAGGAACAATCGGAAGTTGTCTCAGTTTTGCTCCCTAAATCCTCTAAATCGGCCATTCACAATAGATACGTTTTCTATCAGTTAGAGAAAGAGGTTTCTATACATATTCCCTCCGGTGCCATTGATACAGAAATCCTTCAAAAGATTCTGTTGGAGAAACCAATGGTAATTCTGATAGTGCCATTCTGGCACAGAAGGGCTTGGTTCCCTCTCTTATTTCATCTTTCGAAGAGAGAGCACATTCTGCTACCTCAAGTCCCAGACCTTCTTCTTCAAGAGGGACTTTATCATCCAGGATTTGACCAGGTTACACTTGGCAGCGTGGTTCCTGAGAGGAGAAGATTAGAAAAGAAAGGTTTGTCCTCAGCAGTTATAGATACTCTGCTTTCAGCATGCAAAGATTCTACCATAAAAACCTATGAGAAGATTTGGAAGAAGTTTTCATCTTGGATGCACGATTCAGGCATCCATTCCATAGATGTTCCGTGTATTCTCCAATTTCTTCACGAAGGTTTCCAAAAGGGTCTGAAGACTAATTCTCTCAGGGTCCATGTTATAGCCATAAATGCTATGACGGATGGTAAATTTGCTGGCAACAGTCTCATTGTCAGATTCTTTAAAGCTCTGAAAAAATTAAGACCTGAAGTCAGACCTCCTGTTCCAGTATGGGATCTGTCCTTAGTCTTAAACAGACTAACTGCTCAACCCTTTGAACCATTACAGCAAGCTGACCTTAAGTGGTTATCTCACAAAGTGTTATTTCTAGTAGCAATTACGTCTGCCAAAAGGCTAGGAGAATTACAGGCGCTCTCTTCCAGACCTCCATATCTGCGTTTTCTTCCAGATGGAGTGCTTCTCAGAACTTTGCCATCTTTCCTTCCAAAAGTGTCATCTTCTCAAAATGTCAACAGAGAGTTGTTTCTGCCCGTGTTTCATCCAGAACCATAGGATGAAGAGCAAGAACGTCTTCAAACATTAGATGTCAAAAGAGCTATTGAGATCTATTTTCTCAAAACTCAAGATTTCAGAAAAATTCTCTGGTCAGAAAAAAGGTTATAAAGCGTCTAAAGACACCGTAGCCAGGTGGATCAAGAACACCATTGTAGAGCATACAGGCAGAAAGAATTGCCAATACCATCTTCTGTACGAGCTCATTCTACTCGCTCAACAGCTACATCTTGGGCGGAAGATGGACAGGTTTCTATGTCAGATATATGCAATGCTGCATCCTGGTCGTCTTCTTCTATCTTTGCTAAACATTACAGGCTTGACGTCCATTCTAAGGGTTCAGCCTTTGGCACAGCGGTCCTCAGTACTGTGGCGAAGTAATCCCTCCATTTGGATGCTAGACAGATCCCTTCTGTGCTGCCGCAGGACGACTAGGAAAGAGAAAATTGGGTTTACCTGGTATTTTACTTTCCTTGAGTCCGAAGGCAGCACAAGATACCCTCCCTATATGAAAGTATGTTTTTTAGTAACTCGGATTTATTTATTACACAATGCATTATGGGTTACTCAGGTACTTATAGGATGTGAACTAATTATGTTAATTAGTTTATTGTTCTAGGTGGGCTGGTCCTAGTATTGAAAAGAGACGGGGATATAACCCTTCTGTGCTGCCTTCGGACTCAAGGAAAGTAAAATACCAGGTAAACCCAATTTTCTCTATATTGGCCAGTGCATTTTAGTGCTCTCTGTAATACATGGTGCTGCGACAAGGGAATATATTTCATCAGCCTCTTATATACCTCACAGTCTATAGATTCCGTATTGATCTGTAGATTCCAGTGTGATATACAAATACTGCGTGCTATTTCTTGATAGATCTGAAGATAATTTTACCTAGATATCAATATATCTATATTGGCCAGTGCATTTTAGTGCTCTCTGTAATACACGGTGCTGCGACAAGGGAATATATTTCATCAGCCTTCTATATACCTCACAGTCTATAGATTCCATATTGATCTGTAGATTCCAGTGTGATATACAAATACTGCGTGCTATTTCTTGATAGATCTGAAGATAATTTTACCTAGATATCAATATATCTATATTGGCCAGTGCATTTTAGTGCTCTCTGTAGTACACAGTGCTGCGACAAGGGAATATATTACATCAGCCTTCTATATACCTCACAGTCTATAGATTCCGTATTGATCTGTAGATTCCAGTGTGATATACAAATACTGCGTGCTATTTCTTGATAGATCTGAAGATAATTTTACCTAGATATCAATATATCTATATTGGCCAGTGCATTTTAGTGCTCTCTGTAGTACACGGTGCTGCGACAAGGGAATATATTTCATCAGCCTTAATTATGTTAATTAGTTTGTTGTTCTAGGTGGGCTGGTCCTAGTATTGAAAAGAGACGGGGATATAACCCTTCTGTGCTGCCTTCGGACTCAAGGAAAGTAAAATACCAGGTAAACCCAATTTTCTCTATATTGGCCACTGCATTTTAGTGCTCTCTGTAATACATGGTGCTGCGACAAGGGAATATATTTCATCAGCCTCTTATATACCTCACAGTCTATAGATTCCGTATTGATCTGTAGATTCCAGTGTGATATACAAATACTGCGTGCTATTTCTTGATAGATCTGAAGATAATTTTACCTAGATATCAATATATCTATATTGGCCAGTGCATTTTAGTGCTCTCTGTAATACACGGTGCTGCGACAAGGGAATATATTTCATCAGCCTTTTATATACCTCACAGTCTATAGATTCCATATTGATCTGTAGATTCCAGTGTGATATAGAAATACTGCGTGCTATTTCTTGATAGATCTGAAGATAATTTTACCTAGATATCAATATATCTATATTGGCCAGTGCATTTTAGTGCTCTCTGTAATACACGGTGCTGCGACAAGGGAATATATTTCATCAGCCTTCTATATACCTCACAGTCTATAGATTCTGTATTGAATCTTTACAATTATAATAATATAATACTGCTACTGTGAACATGGAGAACCCCAGGGTCAGGGGGAGAGGGGGAAGAGCTGGGAGAGGTGGAAGAGGTGGTCGAGGAGGGAGACGTGGGAATCGTGGTGGTAGTGGTGCTGTGGTCAGCGGTGATGATCGTTGTGTGCGTGGTGACACAGTGCCTGCTGCTGTGGGTACAGTGGAACAACGTAAGGTCAGGGTGCCTGATCAACTCCAGAAGTTGGTAGGGCAGCGTCCTACAACTCTGACAGACCCCAAACAACAACAGGAGGTGGTTAAGTGGATTGCAGAGAGCACGTCCAGCCACGTTTCGTCTGCCCCCTCATCCAGCCAGTCGACTTGTCTGAGCCAGGGTGTCTGTCCTCCAACTCGCCCTCCTTCTCCCCAGCCAGAACCCTCTAGGGGTATGTCCCATGGACAAAATTTGTCCATGGAACTCTTCAGCCACCACTTCCCTGATGTTCCAGTGGACAAGCTGCTATGACCTGATTCTCAGGACCTTTTGCAGTCTCCGGGTTATGAGAGTGGGGAGTTAGCAGTGGCGTCTGAGGAGCTGGTGGAAGATGACGACGAGACCTTGTTGTCAGAGGTAGTTGTCAGGGAAGTCAATGTGGACTCTGAGGAAGACCTGGGGGATGATGAGGGGACAGATCCTACTTGGGTGGATGAGGCAACTGGAGGCAGTGGTTCAGACTGTGAAACGACATCAGCACCACAAGCTGTTGACAGAGCCAGAGGGCTGCGACGAGTGAGAAGCCAGGGCCGAGTCACTACTTCCCCAAGTGCTCCTAGACGTCACGCTCCAGGCCGTACTATGCGCCACTCCTTAGTTTGGGAGTACTTTAGGGATGATGAGGCCAATCCTTGTTTGGCGGTGTGCAAGCTGTGCCACACCTCAATGAGCAGGGGTGCAAATCGCAACAACCTGACCACTAGTAGCAAACATTTGGAGAGAAAACACCCCACCAAATGGTTTGCACTTCTGTCAGCTGGTGACGTTGACACAGTTACTCCAGCAACTGTGTCACGTCACAGCCAGGACGTTCCAGCCTCCAGCCCCGAAAGGACCCCTCCAGCTCCATCTCCCTCCCTCTCCTCCACTCATGTGTCCCAGTGCGGCGTTCAACTGTCTCTACCACAGACATTTGAACGCAAGCGCAAGTACACAGCCACCCACCCCCATGCGCAAGCTCTAAATGTCCACATCACCAAGCTGATTAGTTTGGAAATGTTGCCGTACAGGCTTGTGGAGACAGAATCCTTCCGCAAACCTAATGGAGGTGGCAGCCCCCCGTTACTCTGTCCCCAGCCTACACTATTTTGCCCGATGTGCCGTCCCCGCCCTGCACCGGCATGTGTCTGAGAACATCGCCCACACTCTCAAAAACGCAGTTTGTGGAAAAAGTCCACCTGACCACAGTTACGTGGACGAGTACCGGTGGCCAGGGACACTACATCTCCCTCACGGCACATTGGGTCAATCTGGTGGAGGCTGGGTCAGAGATTGATCGTGGGCCTGCACATGTGCTACCCACACCACGAATTGCGGGACATAGTTCCGTCTGTGTATCTCTGGCACATTATGCCTCCACCTCCTCCTCCACCTCCTCCTCCTCCAAAGTGGCAGTGATGCCCAAATCGGCTAGTCTCATTTCCTCGATGGCCAGCAGTTTCAGCACTGTGGTAGGGAAGCGGCAGCAGGCAGTCCTGAAACTGCTTAGCCTGGGGGATAAGAGGCACACAGCTGAAGAGCTGTTACAGGGCATCAGGGGGCAGACCAATGTGTGGCTGGCGCCGCTGAACCTTCAGCCAGGAATGGTGGTCTGCGATAATGGGCGTAACCTGGTGGCGGCTCTGCAACTTGGTGGGGTGACTCACGTGCCATGCATGGCCCACGTGCTCAACTTGGTGGTCCAGCGGTTCCTCAAGACCTACCCCCAGTTGAGTGAGTTGCTCACCAAGGTGCGCCGCATATGCGCCCATTTCCGCAAGTCCACCACCGATGCGGCGACCCTCAGGACTGTGCAAGGGCGGCTACAACTCCCTGTTCACCGGCTGCTGTGTGACATTCCCACGCGTTGGAATTCAACGTTACACATGCTAGCCAGGGTGTACCACCAACACAGGGCAGTAGTAGACTGCCAGCTGATCCCCCGAGGTTGTAGTCAAGCCAGTCAGCTTCCTCATGTCTATGCTGAGGAGTGGACGTGGATGGCTGGCATCTGCCAGGTCTTAGGTCCCTTTGAGGAGGCAACAGAGATGGTCAGTGGTGATGCACACATCATCAGTGTCACCATCCCTCTGTTGTGTCTCATCCAGAACTCCTTGAGGAACCTAAGATCTGAGGATTCAGCAGTGTCACAGAAGGTGGGGGAAGACAGTGACATTGAGAGCACCCTGTTGTCAGTTTCGCAGCGCGAAACTGAGGAGGAGGAGGAGGCTGAGGAGGAGGAAGAAACTCTTGGGCACCATGCATCAGGAGGTGATTCCATGCTACCTGTTGAGCGGGTATGGGCTGAGGAGGATGAATTGGGGTCGGAGGAAGGGGGGGAGGAGGATGAATTGGGGTCGGAGGAAGGGGGGGAGGAGGAGATGGAGAGTCCGCTACGTGAGGAGGCTGAAGGCTTGCGTGTTGGCACAGTAGGGCACATGGCAGACTTTATGCTTGGCTGTCTTTGTCGTGATCCCTGGGTCAAGAGGATACTGTCCACCAATGACTATTGGGTGTACACCCTCCTTGACCCACGCTACAAGGACAACTTTGCCCAACTTATACCCGTGGAGGAAAGGAGCACCCGAGTCACTTTCTACCACAAGGCCCTGGTTCAGAAATTGCTACAGGCCTTTCCAGACCAGCCGAGCAACAGGGGGCAGACTGCAGTGGCTGAAGTTGTAGAGGAGAGGAGGGGGAAAGTCAGTGTAGGCGCCAAGGGCAGGGGTACACTCTTCCATGCTTTTGCCAAGTTTCTTAAACCCCAGCAAGACAGTACGACACAGCCACAGGGCAGGCAGAGCAGGGCGGAACAGTACCGCAAGATGGTGAGGGAGTATGTCGTGGACCAGACCAACGTCCTGAGCGATAACTCCACGCCATATAATTACTGGCTGGCCAAGCTGGACAGGTGGCCAGAACTTGCACAGTACGCTCTTGAGGTGCTTGCCTGCCCTGCTGCAAGTGTACTGTCTGAAAGGGTTTTTAGTGCCGCCGGGGGTATCATTACGGACAAACGGACGCGCCTGTCCACCGACAACACCGACATTCTCACGTTCATCAAGATGAACAGGTCATGGATATTCCCCCAGTTCTCATCCCCACCTCAGGCTACCTCCTAAATTGCTTGCTTTCCTCCTCCTCCCCCTCCTCTTCATCTGAGTTGCATATGCAACAATTTTTCAGGAAAGTCATCCGGCTTTCTAATTACAATTTTTCAGGAAAGTCATCTGGCTTTCTAATTACAATTTTTCAGGAAAGTCATCCGGCTTTCTAATTACAATTTTTCAGAAAGTCATCCGGCTTTCTAATTATAATTTTTCAGGAAAGTCATCCGGCTTTCTAAACACAATTTTTCTGGAAAGTCATCCTGCTTTCTAAAAACAATTTTTCTGGAAAGTCATCCCGCTTTCTAAAAACAATTTTTCAGGAAAGTCATCCGGCTTTCTAATTACAATTTTTCAGGAAAGTCATCCGGCTTTCTAATTACAATTTTTCAGGAAAGTCATCCGGCTTTCTAATTACAATTTTTCAGGAAAGTCATCCGGCTTTCTAATTACAATTTTTCAGTAAAGTCATTCGGCTTTCTAAGTACAATTTTTCAGGAAAGTCATCCGGTTTTCTAAACACAATTTTTCTGGAAAGTCATCCTGCTTTCTAAAAACAATTTTTCTGGAAAGTCATCCCGCTTTCTAAAAACAATTTTTCAGGAAAGTCATCCCGCTTTCTAAGTACAATTTTTCTGGAAAGTTATCGTGCTTTCTAAAAACAATTTTTCTGGAAAGTTATCCCGCTTTCTAAAAACAATTTTTCAGGAGTCATGCGGCTTTGTAACCAATTTTTTTATGAAAGGCCATGGGGTTCTATACACACAGTGTTGACGGAAGCCCATCAGCCTTTCTAAACACAATGCCCACTGCCTCTCCCAACCGGTTGTGGTGCTGATGTTGCCTCACACTTACAATTGCTCTGTTCCTGTGCCTGATCCACCCAAGTTGAATCTGTCCCATCATGAGGAAGTCCCCCCAAGGAGTCCCCACTGTAACTTGCTTCCCTTACAACTACCTCACCGCCCGACACCTGTGTCTTGCCATTGTCCACCACCTCCTCAGACAACACTGGTAAATCTCCACTGTCAGCACACTGAGACTGCAAAAGGTCTTGCGAATTGGGGCAGAGAATGTTCTGGGGTAGCACATCAGAGAAGGGGTGACTATGGGGTTCCAGGGAGTACGTCCACATGCAATCTCCATCCAAAAAGTCATACTGAGGCTCACCACCATGCTTTACACTGCAATCTTATTGAAAGACAGACAATCAGGGGTTCACCGCCAGGTTGTCAGGCAGCATTTTTAAGTGGGTAACCATTACAGTGTCCCTGAAAATTGCCTTGGGGTAATCACCAGACTATTGGCCAGATTTAGAAAAAATGTTGCAATTAGGGAGCCTCAGAGGCATACCTACATGCTGCCCCTGGTGTTTCCTATCCATTTCCAAGGTGTTTTCATCATTTTCTGAGGTTTTCAGATGTTGGGGCAACCTTGACTGTGCAGAACCTTTGGCCCCTGCAAAAATATTCTGGTCTCCCATAGACTTTAATGGGATTCGAGATTCGGCTCGAACCCACGAATCCCGCGGAAAATTCGGGCCGAATTCCGAACTCCCGAATATTTTAGGATTCGATCAACTCTAGTCATAAGCATTTTGATTTACAGCTTGCAGAAAAGCAATCACATCTTTATCAATGGTAGGAGGATAGATAATGATAGATACGTAGCACCACCTGAGTCTTGATGCAAAGATAGAAAATGAAGGGTCATAGATTTTTAAATATAAAACACTAGTGTACTTTGAGTATGCTATATTTTATAAATTCTCTTGGTTGTGGAAAGGGTGAGGTTACTGCCTTATTTTCAGAGACACCAAATAGCATAGGGAGTCTTATATACAATTTGCTCCTTTTGAAAAGGTATGCAGAGTAGCTTAGAGAGTCAAACGCTTGACATTTGACATGAATCCAATTGACAATATGTGGAAAGAACTGAAAACTGCTGTTCACAAACGCTCTTCATCCAACCTCAAAGAGCTCGAGCTGTTTTGCAAGGAAGAATGGGCAAGAATTTCAGTCTCTAGATGTGCAAAACTGATAGAGACATACCCCAAGCGACTTGCAGCTGTAATCGCAGCAAAAGGTGGCGCAACAAAGTATTAATGCAAGGGGGCCGAATAATTTTGCACGCCCAACTTTTCAGTTTTATTATTACAAAAAAAGTTTAAATGATCCAATAAATTTCGTTCCACTTCACAATTGTGACCCACTTGTTGTTGATTCTTCACCAAAAATTTATATATCTTTTTGTTTGAAGCCTGAAATGTGGCAAAAGGTTGAAAAGTTCCAGGGGGCCGAATACTTTTGCAAGGCACTGTATATACCAAGTTTCAAAGGTCTTGATTAGGTCAAACATTGACTTGCAGTACATGGTAGCTAAATGGTTTTAGAGACTCAATTTTTCTCCTTCTGGAGAAGGGCAAATGTCCATATTTTTCAAAGGTGATGTTCACATGTTTTAATGGGTTGACTTAAAACCATGGGCACCTAAAAATGTAATTCTGTGTTAACGTGATTGAACATACTTTCAAATTATATTCTTTGTTATTCACTATTTTTGAAAAATGCATTGCTTCTCATTTTAAAATAATCTACTAAAGCAAGGTTATTTTTTTCTCTATAAACCACTTTAGGAGAAAGATAAAATCAATGTTTAAGATACTGAATGCTAAAATGGGTTTAGAACTAACTAAAATTACAAAGATATTGTATGCTACTTGAATTGCAATGAACTCAGGAGATTAGATATTTATACTTGTTTACACAATATGTTCTATTAAATCAATATGGTAGAGAGCCCATTTATGAACCAAAACAATACACCATGACTGAGACATTTCTTAATTTTCAATTTATATTTAAAATAGGGTGGAGGGTCTATTCTTATAATTTTCCAAAGGACCAAAAAGAGATAATTCAGCAGAACTGAACAACAAATAAAAAAAATAATTTAGTGGATATGAGCAGAGACACCATACTAATGAAAAAACTGATTATCAAATAACCTATTAAACCTTATTCCTGATATGTACAGTGGGTGTGCAATGATAAAAATTACAAGAAAATTAAAAGTGGGCGGGCATATATTTTATATAGATGAAGGGTTGACCCTCATATCGATTTCCTCTGGTAGGTCAAAAAAACTTGAGTCTGGCAATGAACATGTGCTACTCATGTAGAACTAGCTCTGAAATCAACATAAATTTTGTATGTCATACTTTTATGTGACTAGCAATTTACACACCCAGACCATATTTAGATTTAGCCTGAACACAAACATTTTAGCATATGACCATATTTCTGTTATGACACTTAGACCTCTGACAATTGCATAGTGACATCATCAGGAAAATTTAGATCACCATGGAATTCTATGGCCAGAATACTTGGACCTTTCTTGGTTTAACTGAACTTAACATATCATTATATGATTGTACAACCTACACACCCATAGTTTCCTTATGTCAACTAAACTTTGTTCAACAGATTAGGTTACCATGTTCTATGGTAACCTAATCTGTTGAACCATGGGAATTCCAAATATTGGGCCTATCGTGGGACTGTATTTTTAAAATATTTTGAATTATTTCAAAGCAAAAACAAATTTTAAATACACTTGGTTTATTTAATTACAATATAGAGGACTTCCTACCTAAGAGAAGTTATTTAATTACCTCACCTACCACCTGCTAATGGATTCTACTGGACCACCATCTTGTCACTGCTTTCAATCATAGGATACTTATCCTGAAATGGCAAAACTGAATTGAGTGGAGGTTTGGCACTGGGTCTTATAACAGTGTAATCTGTGCCTATGAAAGGTAAGTTACTTATTTTATTAAATTATAAAATAACATACTGCTAAGGGGTTTAATGTAGTGTGCAATGTGAATTCCAAAGGTTGTATATGTGGAGGAAACAGTTAACTAAATCATGTCATGTGGTGGTCAACCAGGGAAATACCAGCCCTGTGAAACAAGTCTTTGCGTTGGATGCCCATATAACAGGCCCTGGAAACAGGTGTATCCATAATGAGCAAATTCAAAATGAATAATCTCCAGCACTCTAAAAGCTTCACTTCATTGACTTCATTCACTTTATTGGTAAATCCATAAAAAAATATATTTTCCAACAATTAAAAAGCATACCTATGCATTTTGGACACACATGACATTGCCATTAATCATAGTACCATAATGGTTACTATGGTTAAGGAGATGTCCAAATTGTGTAGGTCTGGTTTTTATTCTTTGTACAAAATGTTTTATGGGTTTGACAATAAAGAAGTGAAGCTTTTACAGAGTGCTGGAGATTTTTTATTTTGAAAATGTCCACTGTGGAACTAGTGACAGCCTCTGAGAGAGAAAACTGAACGTAATAGAGTGCACAAAGGCCATTTACATGGGAGAGTGATGAGAAATAGTAGCCAGTGATAGGTAACACAGATATGGCTGTTTTACCTTTATTGCAGTTTGGCAAGGTTAGAATTTTTAGAAACCCTGCCATAAATGTCTGCCCTTTCAGTGGGTACCCCAGAAATACTAATTGAATAAAAGGAAATATAGTTGGGCATTTTAGTGCCACATTTATGAGCAGAGATACAGAATTATTGTTATAGAAAGAAAGATTGTACCTCCTTGGTCGAATCTGAGAATATTGTGCAGGTTGTATAAAGAAAGACTCAAAGCAAACTTTTAAATGGCCTAATGCATTCTATACACAACCTTGCAAATTTGCATATGCCAATTGTAAAGATGGTGATTAATGTAGTCAATGCTTGTGTGAACCATCTACCAACTTTCTTAGTAAACTATAGTGGACAGTCTTATTATTGCTCTGCACCACCGTCTGTATCACCATGGCTGCATTAAACAGCCCATTCATGGGACCCTTGTATTGCTCCCCCAAAACCTAACACCAAGGGTACCTCTACTATTACCAGACAGAGGATCCCAGAACCGGAGTGTTCCCGAAGTAAGGAAAGGGTGCACCCCTCCAAACACTGCACATTCCTGGCAGTCCTACTGTGAGTAATTACTATTTACCATTGTCAGTTGAACCATTATCTCGCCTATCTTCTCCACTCTCCTAGGTACACTGCAAGGTCTTTTGCTACCCTGATATTTACCCATACTTGGTGGGACTTTTTTAGGTTGTCAGAGGGTCACCCATGACCTTGTTTCTTAAAGGGAAATATTTACGTTACATTGAAATTGAGGACATGCTACAATTTGCCCAGGTTCATTTTCCCTTAAATGTTTCTCAAAAACATGGAGGACTACCCTAAGGGCTTATTTCTCTTCAAATTTGACATTCTTCCAATACTTACAATCAAATCTAAGCAGGCAAGTATAAATCTAGAGTTAGCAACAACAGGGAATAATGGCTTTTTTGTAGATCATAAAGAACCAAAGGGCAAGTATACTACAATAATATTAACGACAGTGAAACTACATAAAGAGCAGCGATTGTATAATTTTTCTAACTTCATGTCTAAAACTAAGGGAAATGTTAAGAACCTTAGTGTCTAGACTTTATTTTGGATGGAAAATTGCACTTTAAGGCATACATCTTTCTTATATGAACATCCTTCACAGACTGGACAGTTATTGTTCATTTGTATTATACTTCCTGCAATAATATTTTCACGGTATTCACTTGCTAGCTTAACAGAGTAAATAGTTTTCACTAGTAACATCAGAATTTCAGAATTATTTATTATTGTAAAGGGATTTTGTGCTAAATTCCTTTTCAGAACTGGAAGACAGGTAGCCCCATGGGTGAGGAGTGAAAGAAATAAAAACGATATAATTTCTCTAGTGCCACAGTGTATTCCCACAGACTACTTTATTGATCAGCTCAGTAGTATTTTATCTGTTTTCTATGCAATTTTATGCTTCCTGAAATATTCTATAGAGTAAGAATATTAGAAGTCCCCAAGGATTTACTCGACCAATAAAAAAGCATGAGGCCACAGCTCAAGAAATTTCAATGTGATTTCTACTATGCTTAATAATTTATAATAAGAGGCCATTATTGATTATAATACACCCCAGATACTGTAGAACCTTTGTAGAGTAAACATTTCATGTTAATCGCTGAATAGCATGATCTACTTCTATTTCTCTTCAAAAACAAGTCCAACAACATCTCAAGTGTGCTATACAATGCCTCACATAACACTGCCAACTACAATCTCTTACATACTGTATAATGCTAACCACAACATTCTCTATGTGATTCCATCCACAATCTCTTCATACAGTGCTAATCCTCCATACAATCAGCCCATAGTTCCCTCTTGCAGTGCAGCATAGTTTATACAGTTTTTAAAAAAAAAATATATATATCAACATTCAATCTCCCATAATCTAGTAGTTCAAGTATAAATTGAAACATTATTGTACTCCAGAAATGCATCTAAGCGCCTGTTGAGCTTTTTCATGAGTTTGCCATCACAACCTGATCTCGCTAGTCTCGCCAGTCTTACAGTAAAGAACTCCCTTCTATGCTGGTGTAATGTTAGTGTAGGGATTTTAAGACAATTGAACCTTGGAATCTTGATGCAAGATGTGAAATGTGAACAATGACCAAAACCACTCTGGCCTATCAAGGCATATCCTCCTAAAGACCTCTGAAGATGTCCTGTGATATCTGACACCAAAACATTAGCAGCAGATCATTTAAGTCCTGTTGTGAAGTTATTATCCATGGATCAGACCATCCCACAGTTGCCTGATCACATTGAGATCTGAGGAATTTGGAGGTCAAGTCCATACCAAGCACTCCTTGTCATGCTCTTCAAATGCTTCCTGAATCATTTTTGAAGTGTGGAAGGACACTTTATCCTGCTGAAAAAGGTCACTGCCTTTAGAGATTATCTTTGCCATATATGAATGTCACTTAGTCTGCAACAATATTAGGATTTAGGGGCTTTTTCAATTATACTGATCAATAGACATATGTAAATATGCTCATACTATAAAGTGTATAGAAAAAAATAAGGGAAAAAAGGAAGCTAAAATACTTATGGATGTTAAGTCTGGGTAAGTAACAGTTAGAGATGAGCGAGCACTAAAATGCTCTGGTGCTCGTTATTCGAGTCGAACTTTTCCCGATGCTCGGGTGTTCATTTCGAATAACGAACCCCATTGAAGTCAATGGGAGACTCGAGCATAATTTGCAGGGGACCAAAGCTCTGCACAGGGAAGTGTCACGCTCTGGTGTGGGGGGGAAAGCCACACCGAGCGTACGAGGGATGGGGACAGACAAAACCAGGGAGACGGTCACCTCCTGCAGAGGACCCTGTGACTAGGCCCTAGGCTGACTACCAGTATGAACAATCCTGGAAGGTAGGAATGTTCATACACAGGAACCTAATCTAAATACACCCTAGAAACCCCTGCAGGCTAGTGACTCCAGAGAGTAAACCTGTTCCTCCAAGCATAAGGAGGAACAGGAGACTCCAAAAGGAAAACAACAAATGAAGACAGAAACTTAACTTAAGTCGAACTCAGCAACAGGATCTCAGCCGAGATCCACACCACTCTCAACCCAGCAAGTAGAAAATATAAACCGCAAGGGATACTGGGAGAGGAAGGGGTAAATAGGGGAAAGCTGATTGCCAAGCGGCAACAGCTGAGGGGGAAGAGGTGTGGGGAAGAGCACACAAACAAAGGGAATGGCCTGTCAAAGATGTCACTTCGAAAGCCGTGCAGAACGTCTGATTCCAGACGCAGGTCTACTCGTGACATTACCCCCCCTTTTACGGGTGACCTCCGGACACCCAGGACCAACTTTCTCAGGATGACACCTGTGAAAGGCTTTCACCAAACGACTGGCATTCACGTCAGCTGCCGGTACCCATGACCTCTCCTCAGGACCATAACCCTTCCAATGAACCAGATATTGAAGGGTCCCCCGAAGAACTCGAGAATCAATTATCTTGACAATCTGAAATTCCAAATTACCATCCACCAAGACAGGCACGGGTGGCAAGGGAGATGGCTCCAGAGGTTCAACATACCTCTTCAACAAAGATCTGTGAAACACATTATGGATTTTCAGGGCCTGAGGAAGTTCAAGACGAAATGCTACAGGATTAATAATGGTCGTGATCTTATATGGGCCAATAAATCTTGGACCCAACTTCCAAGAAGGAACTTTCAACTTAATGTTCCTAGTAGACAGCCACACAGAATCACCCACATTTAGGTCCGGACCATCCATGCGTCTCCTGTCAGCCACACGTTTGTACTTGTTACCCATATTTATCAAGTTATTTTGAATTTTTCGCCATATGGAAGACAATGATGACGAAAAACGTTCCTCCTCAGGAATACCAGAAGTATCAGAACCAGAAAATGTGCCAAACTGCGGGTGAAAGCCATATGCACCAAAAAATGGTGACTTACCAGTGGAGTCCTGTCTGCGATTATTTATGGCAAACTCAGCCAGAGACAAAAACGAGGACCACTCCTCCTGGTTCTCAGAGACAAAACATCTCAAGTAAGTCTCTAGATTCTGATTGGTACGCTCAGTCTGTCCATTCGTCTGGGGATGAAAGGCAGAGGAAAAAGACAGATGCACCCCGAGCCGAGTACAGAACGCCCTCCAGAATCTGGACACAAACTGAGTCCCACGATCAGAGACCACGTCAGTGGGAATGCCATGAAGTTTCACAATGTTGTCAACAAACACTTGTGCAAGAGTCTTAGCATTGGGGAGACCGGGTAATGCAATAAAGTGCGCCATTTTACTAAAACGATCTACAACCACCAGAATAACTGTCTTACCAGACGACTCAGGCAGATCAGTAATGAAGTCCATGGATAGGTGGGTCCATGGTCTGGACGGGATGGGTAATGGAAGTAGGGGTCCAGAGGGACGGGTATGTGTCACCTTAGAGCGTGCGCAGACACTACAGGCTGACACATATTCCTCAACACACTTACGCAGCCCAGGCCACCAGAATCTACGAGAGATGAGGTCGACAGTGGATTTACTCCCATGGTGTCCCGCAAGCACCGAAGAATGATGCTCCTCAAACACCTTATGACGCAAATCCGAAGGAACAAACAACTTCCCAGGAGGGCAAGACTCCGGTGCATCTCCCTGGGCCTCAAACACTTTAGCCTCAAGATCAGGGTAAAGAGCGGATATCACCACTCCTTCAGACAATATAGGGCTCGGATCTTCAAAATCACCACCCCCGGGAAAACTACGTGACAAGGCATCCGCCTTCACATTCTTAACCCCAGGACGGTATGTGACAATGAAATTGAATCTGGTAAAGAACAAAGACCATCTGGCCTGCCTCGGATTAAGTCGTCTAGCAGACTCCAGGTAAGCCAGATTTTTGTGATCCGTGAATACCGTGATTGGATGAATCGCCCCTTCCAACCAATGACGCCATTCCTCAAAAGCCAACTTAATGGCCAGTAACTCTCTGTTACCCACATCATAATTTCTCTCCGCCGCAGAGAGTTTTTTCGAAAAAAAAGCACATGGGCGCCATTTACCAGGTGACGGGCCCTGTGATAACACAGCTCCTACCCCCACATCGGATGCGTCAACCTCCACAATGAAAGGTTGTGACACATCTGGCTGCACCAATATAGGGGCAGAAGAAAAGCACTCCTTTACAGCGGAGAAGGCTTGCAACGCTGCATCAGACCACACAGAGACATCCGTCCCTTTCTTAGTCATGTCAGTTAAGGGTTTAACTATAGTCGAATAGTTCTTAATAAATTTTCGGTAATAGTTGGTGAACCCCAAAAATCGCATAAGAGCCTTCAGATTTTCAGGTCGGTCCCAGTTCAGAACCGCACCGACTTTCTCTGGATCCATACGAAAACCTGAAGATGAAAGCAGGTATCCTAAGAATTGCACCTCATGTACAGCAAAAGCACATTTCTCTAATTTTGCATACAACTTGTTATCTCTTAAGATTTGCAACACCTGCCTCACATGATCCTGATGTGTCCCAATATCTGGAGAATAGATTAGTATGTCGTCCAAATACACGACTACAAACCTGGTTGGTTGTGTGTGACAACGGGCGTAACCTGGTGGCGGCTCTGCAACTAGGCAGACTCACACATGTGCCATGCCTGGCCCACGTGTTCAATCTTGTGGTTCAGCGGTTCCTCAAGACCTACCCCAATTTGTCTGATTTGCTCACCAAGGTGCGACGCATCTGTGCGCATTTCCGCAAGTCAACCACAGATGCTGCCACTCTCAGGGCAGTGCAACGGCGCTTACAACTGCCAGCTCACCAACTGTTGTGCGACGTGCCCACACAATGGAATTCCACATTACACATGTTAGCCAGGGTTTAGCAGCACCGCAGAGCCATTGTAGACTGCCAGATGACAACTTCCACGAGAACTGGTAGTCAGGTTAGTCAGCTTCCTCAAGTCTGCAATGAGGAGTGCAAGAAAAACTGGGGGTCAGTGAGCACATCCAAGTATGCAGGTGCACGTCACATTGGTGTGGCTGCAAAATAGAAGGGTAAAACAAAAAATGCAACAGCACTCTGCGAACACAGACAATAAATTGAGGACATATAATACTGCCATACTCACTATCCACACGATACTAGCGCTACATTGTAATTGTGAGATTCTTGGCAAATAATTTTGTACAAAAATTATCTGTGCCCTTCTGCCCTACATCAAGGCGATCTCTTTCAGACGGGAACCTAACACTACACGCCATAGTCACTAAGTGCCATAGCAGCCTCCATTAACTACAGAGGATGCAGGCTCCACATGCATGCTAAGCCGACATTATATTGTACCTCTTATGGTGCCAAAATGGCCTCCACCGATTTCAGGGAATGCAGGCTCCACATGCATGCCAAGCCCACACAATATGATACCTCTTTGGTGCCACACTGACCTCTATTATGCTCAGGGAATGCAGGTTCCATATAATGCTGAGCCCACTCTGCATTCCACATCTCCTGGTGCCAGTTGGTCTCCAATGCATATAGGGAGAGCAGGACACAGCTTTATGCTAGCACTAATTAAAAACAGCCTGTAAGGCAAACAGGTTAGTTAGGAGTGCACAACCAAAATGGTGGTGGAGTCAGCCACGCCTCCACCTAAACTGCAAGAAAAACAGGGGGTCAATCAGCACATCCAAGTATGCAGGTGCACGTCACATTGGTGTGGCTGCAAAATAGAAGGGTAAAACATCAAATGTCGGCTTAGCATGCATGTGGAGCCTGCATCCTCTGTAGTTAATGGAGGCTGCTATGGCACTTAGTGACTATGGCATGTAGTGTTAGGTTCCCGTCTGAAAGAGATCGCCTTGATGTAGGGCAGATGGGCACAGACAATTTTTGTACAAAATTATTTGCCAAGAATCTCACATTTACAATGTAGCGCTAGTATCGTGTGGATAGTGAGTATGGCAGTATTATATGTACTCAATTTATTGTCTGTGTTCACAGAGTGCTGTTGCATTTTTTATGTTTTACCCTACAATGAGGAGTGGACGTGGATGTCTGATATCTGTCAGGTGTTAAGCCACTTTGAGGAGTCAACACAGATGGTCAGTGGCGATGCCGCCATTATCAGCATCACCATCCCGCTGCTTTGTCTGCTGAAAAACTCACTGCTCAGCATGAAGTCAGAGGCTTTGCGCTTGACACAGGAGATGGGGGAAGAAGATATGTTGCTTGATAGCCAGAGCACCCTCAGGTCTGTTTCTCAGTGCGTATTGGAGGAGGGGGAGGAGGAGGAGGAGGAGGAAGAGGAGGAAGAGGAGGAGAATGTTGGCGAGACTGAAAAGGGTACTAATGCTCATTCCTTCTTATCTGTTGAGCGCGTATGGGCTGAAGAGGAGGAGTTGGAGGAGGAGGAAATGGAGAGTCAGCCTATTGAGGAGAGGAAATTCTTGCGTGTTGGGACCTGGGCGCACATGGCTGACTTCATGTTAGGCTGCCTTTCCTGTGACCCTCGCGTTAGAAGCATTTTTGCCAACACCGATTACTGGGTGTTCACCCTCCTGGACCCCTGGTACAAGCAGAACTTTTCCACTCTCATTCCTGTAGAGGAAAGGAGTATGAGAGGGAATCAATATCAACAGGCCCTGGTGCACAAGCTGAAACTATCCTTCCCATCTGACACTGCTAGCGGCAGAGGACGTAGTTCTGTGGGCCAACTAGCGGGGGAGAGGAGGGGAGCAGGCAGCTTGTCAAGCACTGGCAGTGGAACACTCTCCAAGGCCTTTACCAGTTTTATGTCACCCCAGCAAGACTATGTCACCGGTCCCCAGTCTAGGCAGAGTAGGGGGGAGCTGTTCAGAAAGATGGTGAGAGAGTACCTAGCTGACCATACCAACGTCCTGCGTGATCACTCTGCTCCATACAACTACTGGGTTGCAAAGCTGGACACGTGGCCTGAACTGGCGCTGTACGTCTTGGAGGTGCTGGCCTGCCCTGCCGCTAGCTTTTTGTCAGAGCGGGTCTTCAGTGCAGCTGGTGGCATCATCACTGATAAGCGTACACGCCTGTCAACTGACAGCGCTGACAGGCTGACGCTTATTAAAATGAATAAAGCCTGGATTTCACCGGAATTCAAATCTCCACTGGGGGAAAGCAGCTCAACATGAAGATTCTTTATGTATCCTCTCCTCCTCCTCCTTCTCTTCGCACACAAACGCTGAGCCAACAGGCAATTTTTCAGAGGGCCAACTGGCGCTCTTTACAAACAATGTTTACGGAGGGCAACCTACAGGCCCTCTCTCCAATAAATTTTTAAGGAGCGTCAACTACAGACACTCCAAAACAATTTTTCTGGAGGGTCAACTACAGACACTCAAAAACAATTTTTCTGGAGGTGGTGTCACCGGAATGCTGTGTCAGGGTAAATTTTTGGGTTGTTCACCTGCTACCTCAGTCTAACTTGGTCACTCTGTTGTCATCGCCATGCTGTGTCAGGGTAAATTTTTGGGTGGTTCACCGGCTACCTAAAGTAACTTGATCAATTGGGGGTGTCACCACCATGCTGTGTCAAGGTAAAATTTTATGTGCTTCACCTGCTACCTCAGTCTAACTTGGTCACTCTGGGTTCACCGCCATACTGTGTCAGGGTAAATTTTTGGGTGGTTCACCGGCTACCTCAAGTGACTTGGTCAATTGGGGGTGTCACCACCATGCTGTGTCAAGGTAAAATTTTATGTGCTTTCACTGCACTGTAGTATATATAACTGAGAGAAGAAACACACTCTTTAGACTGCGGCTACTGTACAGCACACTACAGAATTGTTCACTGCACTGTAGTATATATAACGGAGAGAAAAAACATATTTTCTAGACTGTGGCTACTGTGCCACACACTACATAATTGTCACTGCACTGTAGTATATATAACTGAGACAAAAAACGTACTCTTTAGACTGCGGCTACTGTGCCGCACACTACATAATTGTTCACTGCACTGTAGTATATATAACTGAGAGAAAAACGTATTTTCTAGACTGCGGCTACTGTGTCGCACACCACATAATTGTCCACTGCACTGTAGTATATATAACTGAGAGAAAAAACCACCATGCTGTGTCAAGGTAAAATTTTATGTGCTTCACCTGCTACCTCAGTCTAACTTGGTCACTCTGGGTTCACCGCCATGCTGTGTCAGGCTACATGTTTGGGTGGCTCACCTGCTACCTCAACTAACTTGGTCAATTGTTGGTTTCACCACTAGACTGCGGCTACTGTGTTGCACACCACATAATTGATCACCGGACTGTAGTATAGAAAACTGAGAGAAAAAACGTACTCTTTAGACTGCGGCTACTGTGCCGCACACTACAGAATTGTTCACTTGGCTGTTGTATATATAACTGAGAGAAAAAACGTACTCTTTAGATTGCGGCTACTGTACAGCACACTACAGAATTGTTCACTGCACTGTAGTATATATAACTGAAAGAAAAAACGTACTCTTTAGACTGCGGCTACTTTACAGCACACTACAAAATTGTTTACTGCACCGTAGTATACATAATTGAGAGAAAAAACATACTCTTTAGACTGCAGCTACTGTACAGTATACTACAGAATTGTTCACTGCACTGTAGTATATATAACTAAGAGAAAAACCGTACTCTTTAGACTGCGGCTACTGTGCCACACAGTACATAATAGTTCACTGGACTGTAGTATATATAACTGAGAGAAAAAACATATTTTCTAGACTGTGGCTACTGTGCCACACACTACATAATTGTTTACTGGACTGTAGTATATATAACTGAGAGAAAAAACGTATTTTCTAGACTGCAGCTACTGTGCCACACACTACATAATTGTTTACTGGACTGTAGTATATATAACTGAGAGAAAAAACATATTTTCTAGACTGTGGCTACTGTGCCACACACTACATAATTGTTTACTGGACTGTAGTATATATAACTGAGAGAAAAAACTTACTCTTTAGACTGTGGCTACTGTACAGCACACTACAGAATTGTTCACTGCACTGTAGTATATATAACTGAGAGAAAAAACGTACTCTTTAGACTGAGGCTACTGTACAGCACACTACAGAATTGTTCACTGCACTGTAGTATATATAACTGAGAGAAAAACCATATTTTCTAGACTGTGTCTACTGTGCCGCACACCACATAATTGTCACTGCACTGTAGTATATATAACTGAGAGAAAAAACATACCCTTTAGACTGCGGCTACTGTGCAGCACACTACATAATTGTTCACTGCACTGTAGTATATATAAGTGAGAGAAAAACATATTTTCTAGACTGTGGCTACTGTGCAGCACACCACAAATATTGTCCACTGCACTGTAGTATATATAACTGAGAGAAAAAACGTACTGTTTAGACTGCGGCTACTGTGCTGCACACTACATAATTGTTCACTGGACTGTAGTACATATAAATGAGAGAAAAAACGTACTCTTTAGACTGTGGCTACTGTATAGCACACTACATAATTGTTCACTGAACTGTAGTATATATAACTGAGAGAAAAAACATATTTTCTAGACTGCTGCTACTGTGCCGCACACCACATAATTGTTCACTGCACTGTAGTATATATAACTGAGAGAAAAACGTACTCTTTAGACTGTGGCTACTGAACAGCACACTACAGAATTGTTCACTGCACTGTAGTATATATAACTGAGAGAAAAAACTTACTCTTTAGACTGTGGCTACTGAACAGCACACTACAGAATTGTTCACTGCAATGTAGTATATATAACTGAGAGAAAAAACTTACTCTTTAGACTGCGGCTACTGTGCCGCACACTACAGAATTTTTCACTGCACTGTAGTATATATAACTGAGAGAAAAAACGTACTCTTTAGACTGCGGCTACTGTGCAGCACACTACAGAATTGTTCACTGCACTGTAGTATATATAACTGAGAGAAAAAACATACTTTTTAGACTGTGGCTACTGTGCCGCACACTACAGAATTGTTCACTGCACTGTAGTATATATAACTGAGAGAAAAAACATATTTTCTAGACTGCTGCTACTGTGCCGCACACCACATAATTGTTCACTGCACTGTAGTATATATAACTGAGAGAAAAAACGTACTCTTTAGACTGTGGCTACTGAACAGCACACTACAGAATTGTTCACTGCACTGTAGTATATATAACTGAGAGAAAAAACGTACTCTTTAGACTGTGGCTACTGAACAGCACACTACAGAATTGTTCACTGCACTGTAGTATATATAACTGAGAGAAAAAACGTACTCTTTAGACTGTGGCTACTGAACAGCACACTACAGAATTGTTCACTGCACTGTAGTATATATAACTGAGAGAAAAAACTTACTCTTTAGACTGCGGCTACTGTGCCGCACACTACAGAATTTTTCACTGCACTGTAGTATATATAACTGAGAGAAAAAATGTACTCTTTAGACTGCGGCTACTGTGCCGCACACTACAGAATTGTTCACTGCACTGTAGTATATATAACTGAGAGAAAAAACATATTTTCTAGACTGTGGCTACTGTGCCGCACACTACATAATTGTTTACTGGACTGTAGTATATATAACTGAGAGAAAAAACTTACTCTTTAGACTGCAGCTACTGTACAGCACACTACAGAATTGTTCACTGCACTGTAGTATATATAACTGAGAGAAAAAACGTACTCTTTAGACTGAGGCTACTGTACAGCACACTACAGAATTGTTCACTGCACTGTAGTATATATAACAGAGAAAAATTGTACTCTTTAGACTGCGGCTACTGTACAGCACAAAACAGAATTGTTCACTGCACTGTTGTATATATAATTGAGAGAAAAAACGTTCTCTTTAGACTGTGGCTACTGTGCCGCACAGTACATAATTGTTAACTGGACTATAGTATATATAACTGAGAGAAAAAACATATTTTCTAGACTGTGGCTACTGTGCCGCACACCACATAATTGTTCACTGCACTGTAGTATATATAACTGAGAGAAAAAACGTACTCTTTAGACTGTGGCTACTGAACAGCACACTACAGAATTGTTCACTGCACTGTAGTATATATAACTGAGAGAAAAAACATACTCTTTAGACTGTGGCTACTGTGCTGCACACTACAGAATTGTTCACTGCACTGTAGTATATATAACTGAGAGAAAAAACATACTCTTTAGACTGCAGCTACTGTGCCGCACACTACAGAATTGTTCACTGCACTGTAGTATATATAACTGAGAGAAAAAACATATTTTCTAGACTGTGGCTACTGTGCCACACACTACATAATTGTTTACTGGACTGTAGTATATATAACTGAGAGAAAAAACTTACTCTTTAGACTGTGGCTACTGTGCCGCACAGTACATAATTGTTAACTGGACTGTAGTATATATCACTGAGAGAAAAAAAGTATTTTCTAGACTGTATATATAATTGAGAGAAAAAACGTTCTCTTTAGACTGTGGCTACTGTGCCGCACAGTACATAATTGTTAACTGGACTATAGTATATATAACTGAGAGAAAAAACATATTTTCTAGACTGTGGCTACTGTGCCGCACACCACATAATTGTTCACTGCACTGTAGTATATATAACTGAGAGAAAAAACGTACTCTTTAGACTGTGGCTACTGAACAGCACACTACAGAATTGTTCACTGCACTGTAGTATATATAACTGAGAGAAAAAACATACTCTTTAGACTGCGGCTACTGTGCCGCACACTACAGAATTTTTCACTGCACTGTAGTATGTATAACTGAGAGAAAAACGTACTCTTTAGACTGTGGCTACTGTGCTGCACACTACAGAATTGTTCACTGCACTGTAGTATATATAACTGAGAGCAAAAAACATACTCTTTAGACTGCAGCTACTGTGCCGCACACTACAGAATTGTTCACTGCACTGTAGTATATATAACTGAGAAAAAAATTGTACTTTTTAGACTGCGGCTACTGTACAGCACAAAACAGAATTGTTTACTGCACTGTAGTATATATAATTGAGAGAAAAAAAATACTCTTTAGACTGTGGCTACTGTGCCGCACAGTACAATTGTTAACTGGACTATAGTATATATCACTGAGAGAAAAAAAGTATTTTCTAGACTGTGGCTACTGTGCTGCACACCACATAATTGTTCACTGCACTGTAGTATATATAACTAAGAGAAAAAACGTACTCTTTAGACTTCGGCTACTGTGCCACACACTACAGAATTGTTAACTGGACTGTAGTATATATAACTGAGAGAAAAAACGTATTTTCTAGACTGTGGCTACTGTGCCGCACACCACATAATTGTTCACTGCACTGTAGTATATGTAACTGAGAGAAAAAACGTACTCTTTAGACTGTGGTTACTGTACAGCACAAAACAGAATTGTTTACTGCACTGTAGTATATATAATTGAGAGAAAAAAGTACTCTTTAGACTGCGGCTACTGTACAGCACAAAACAGAATTGTTTACTGCACTGTAGTATATATAATTGAGAGAAAAAAACTTACTCTTTAGACTGTGGCTACTGTGCCGCACAGTACATAATTGTTAACTGGACTATAGTATATATAACTGAGAGAAAAAACATATTTTCTAGACTGTGGCTACTGTCCTGCACACCACATAATTGGTCACTGCACTGTAGTATATATAACTGAGAGAAAAAACGTATTTTCTAGACTGCGGCTACTGTGCCGCACACCACATAATTGTTCACTTCACTGTAGTATATATAACTGAGATAAAAAACGTACTCTTTAGATCTCGGCTACTGTGCTGCACACTACAGAATTGTTCACTGGACTGTAGTATATATAACTGAGAGAAGAAACGTATTTTCTAGACTGCGGGTACTGTGCCGCACACCACATAATTGTTCACTGCACTGTAGTATATATAACTGAGAGAAAAATCGTACTCTTTAGACTGCGGCTACTGTGCTGCACACTACAGAATTGTTCACTGCACTGTAGTATATATAACTGAGAGAAAAAACGTACTCTTTAGACTGCGGCTACTGTGCCGCACACTACATAATTGTTCTCTGTACTGTAGCATATATAACTGAGAGAAAAAAAAATATTTTCTAGACTGCGGCTACTGTGCCACACACCACATAATTGTTCACTGCACTGTAGTATACATAACTGAGAGAAAAAACATACTATTTAGACTGCGGCTACTGTACAGCACACTACAGAATTTTTCACTGCACTGTAGTATATATAACTGAGAGAAAAAACGTACTCTTTAGACTGCAGCTAATGTACAGCACACTACAGAATTGTTCACTGCACTGTAGTATATATAACTGAGAGAAAAAACACATTGTTTAGAATGCGGCTACTGTACTGCACACTACACAATTGTTCACTGCACTGTAGTATGTATAACTGAGAGAAAAAACGTATTCCCTAGACTGCACTTCAGATCCCAGCAAGTCAAAGTACAGCAGCAGCAAAAATGAGTACTTAGAGGACTTTGGGCAATTTCTTTGGGGTCTGTGTGGACCACCTGCTGTCTGCCACCAGTCGCTGTGCACAGTGTGCAGTCAAGATGGCGGTAGCTGCACTACAAGTCCCAGCCAGCAGCCAGGAGGAGACCAAAAAAAAGGTGCTTGTAGCCCTTAGAAGGGCTGTTTGGTTCTTTGAGGATGATTCCTGCCTAACCAAAATCTAAATTGAGGCCCTAACACTCTCCCTGACAGACAGCAGCTCTATCCCTAATCTCATACAGGCGGCGTCTGAGGCTACTGAGGCTAGCAGCGCGGGACCAGATTCTTATATTCCCAGGTCATCTGATCTGGCCAGCCAATCCCTGCTATCGACTTGTAGGGGTTCCACGTGATGCTAGGAGGTACCAAAGACTCTCCTGCATGTTGATTGGCTGAGAAAAAGGTGCCTAACATGCAGGAAGAGGAAGATGCCATTTCCTTGAGTATCGCGATATGCTCGTCCGAGTATCGAGCACGTACGAATACCCTAATGCTCGAACGAGCACCAAGCTCGGACGAGCATGTTCGCTCATCTCTAGTAACAGTGTATATGAATTTAAGAGAAGACCAATAGAGCATATGAACAGGAGTGGTATGATCTTTTTAAACATATCCCAACATTTTACATGGAATAAAAAAGGTCTGACAAAAATGCCCACTGTAGATGAGCTCATGATCAATTCACTGGATTTCTTTTTTCTTGTATGTATTGGAGTGTACCAGACTCATCCAGAAACTGCATTGTATCATCGCTGGTCTATATTCTCTGCTGCATGAGAGTTAGGTCAATACCAATGAGCTAGTAACAACAGGCTTTTTCATCCATCCCATGGTGCTAGGTCATATAAAAAGCCAGATTGAGTAGCTTTTCCTGTAATACTGACATTGTTCTTTGATCCTATTCCTGACTGGTTAACCTTCAATTTACCAGCCACCCAGTACTTAACTGTTCCTGACTGCCATCCTGAGATGTATTGCAAGGGGCTGCTATAGAGCACTGAGTATATCCAGTGATTCCTTACAACCCCTCCTTTCCCAAATGGAGTTGTCAGCTGGTAAGTCCCACAAAGCCCCTTCGTTTAATAACAGGAGCGAGAATTTGACAGAAAAGATGAATGGTTTTAATCACATTGCTTACAGCGCACCATCTGAAGTTGCATGTAAGTTATGATAGCGACAGTTTGCACGAAAATTGTATTTCCAGGCTTCATTGACTGGCTTAATGAGAATCTTTACGTGTCAGATATTAAATTAAGAAATTAAAGAGATTTTTTAGTGTGCATATACTCTCTCCTTCCTTTCTTGTATTTGCTTTCTCTGCAGATCAATCAGGAAGATGCCATTAGAAAGAAAAAGATAACTTTTTGATTTTCTGTCATGGGGGAGCTAAATTTAATGTGCTTTGGCACCTAATTCATGTTTTATTAAAGGCTCTGGAGAAGACCTCTGCTGTGCCATCTTTCCCCTTCCTTGTCTCGCTTTTAAGAGTGATGTGTCTTCAATATCTAAAACTGAAGCAGCTTGTTCTTTGCTTGAAATATACTGAGGTCTGGGAACTGCCATACATCATTGCCATGCTGTACTTTGGTACTGTAGTTGTATATTTGCTTGAGATAGACGGTTGACAGATGCCATTATACAGGGATGTCAAGTGGGTGCTAACCCTAGACATCATGGTAAACACGCTTGTCAGATGAATGATCTCTCTTGATGGAGTTGATTCAAATGAGCTGTAAACATCTTGAGTGATCTAGAGGTCAATTGTATTTGTAGCATACATGAAGCCATCTTAAATTCACTTCACTGCTTCACACAAGGATCATTTGTTCAGTGGTGGTTACAGGGATAGTAATTGAAGTTACATGACTGAATAGGGTTTATCTACTTTAAATTTGAATTTCCAGTGTTAAAATACGCTTTAAATATTGGCCTAGAATAATAGCACAAAACTTTCATAGACTTATCTTGTTAATTATCCTCCATCCTCTCAACATGAGTCCCCATACTCCCTGTATAGAAACCTATTTTGAGCCATCCATAGACATTACTTGTTGTAATGATGTTTTATTCTCAGTGACACCATGTCCTAACACATTGGTTGGCTGTTGCAGTAAGACCATGTCCACATCTGCGTTGGAAGCTTCTCTGCGCTATTTTTTCCCAGTAAAATGAAGGACACCATGACAGAAGCCCGATGAAAACAATTTTAGACAATGGATTCCATCAAACATCAATGGTGTCCATCATGTCATGAATCCATCAGTACAATCATTCTCATTTTTCTGCTAGAATAATGGGACTGACAGATGAAAAGCATGACAAAGAGGTGAAAGGTTGTGCTTCTGGATGGTACATCTTGATACATTTTCTAAATATATATATATATATATATATATATATATATATATTGTGGGAATTAGCTGCGGTAGAAGCAGGATTTGCGGTTTGGCAGACAGAGACAGGGACACAGGATTGCAGTCCTACATAAAAGTCCACTTTATTGAGGTGTCAGCAACAGAAAATAAACAGCCTTTACACGTCAGGCAGAACGGCAACAAAACAAAACCTGCTCGTCTGAGCACTAACTAAACAGATCACTTCTAACTAAGCCCAGCCACCTTACTACCAGGCACTGGCAAAATTACTCACACAGCAACGTGGCACCTCCAGACATGAACTAGGTCTCAGAGAGCGAGAGAGACTGAACACTCTGCCTGGGTTTATATATATATATATATATACACACTGCCACCCGAACCAGCATAAAAAGGAGTGCAGCAGGTGATCCGAGGCTTGTGCCATTGTTTCGACACTGTACGGACCCCGGCCCAGATCCAGCTGAAATGGTCCGATTTGAAGTTTAAGTGCCCAGAGCAGCTTACTGAGATCCATGCAGTGATACGACAGGGTGAGTAACAAAATATTTGAAAAGTAAAAACATGTTAAAAAATTAGTGTACTGTATTGTATATATACCAGTGCTAATAATGAAAACCGTATAGAAGGACAACATGGGCGTGCGTAGTGCGCTGCAGCAATTTTCTTTCATGTTAGGCCATGCCTCTAACTCCACCAAAAAAAGTGAAGGTATTCTCAGATACGTGCCCCTTCCCAGTAATTTGCCTTAGGCTACTTTCACCTATGTGGTGGTGATCCTGCAGGCTGTTCTGCAGTATTTGTACTGCCAATTCCCGGCGTTCTTGCCGAATAGCGGCCGAATCAGCGGCCTCCCACATTATTATTAATGGGGCTGGCCGTTCTCACGTTTTTGTCAGGCAAATGCACTAGTGTGAAAGGAAGTACCCTTAAATATATGCCCCTTCATAGTAAGCTCTTCCTCCTCCTACACACAAACTCAAAGACGTGCTCATGCTGCAGCTAATGTGAGTGGGCGTGGGTGATATCAAAAGTATTCTCACGTTATCGATATTAAGGAAAGTATTGCAATAACTATATATATTGAGATAAATACCCATTTAGAAGAAAAAAAAAAGAATATGGCCCTCCTCAGGCTCTCACTCATAATATCTTCCTAGTAGTATACTGTGTTAGTAGTAAAAACAGTCATCATAACAATTTTGTATGGATTTATGCTGCAGAGCAACGTCAACGATGTCACCGTCGAGGGCGGTGGGACGGCCCCTACAGTACCTTCAGCTTCTAGTAAGTGTCAACATATTTAATTCATTTTTAATCCAGGCTACGTGGGAGTGCAGCTGCAGTGATACAGTACAGCACTAGTGGTTAGGAATGGGATCCAGCCCGAAACTATTCGGACATATCAACATCAGAAGTTACAACTGTTCATTAGAGTTGAATGTAATGCCATTATTTAATGTTTTTTGACAGCTGCTGCACCACAGAGGAGCCCATCTCACCCTCCTTCACAACAGAGAGAGAGGACCCCACCTGCACCTCCAACACCACCAGCCCAACCTCCAGAGGTAGAAGGTAGAACCGGCATGGAGGAGTTTTCCCTAGGACCATGGGAAGACCACTCAGTATGGGTGTCCAGTAAGTACAAACCCCAAACTGACCATGTGTGGCCTTCTCAGTGAGCAGATCAAAGCAAAAAAAAAAAAAGGATACAGATACATGTCACTGGAAAACTCGTACCAGTAGATATACCAAATATTTAATGACATGCAATTGCTAAAGTATTCTGATCCAGGTGCTGTTTTAAAAATTTACAATATTTTTCGTGGGACAACGACCCCTTTAACTTGATCATACTAATTATATTACTGTTTCCACGCCTACAGAAATCCCCACGGACTTTGAGGTGGAGGTAGCCTTACGCCGCTTAGACACCAGGGTCCATGCTGCCTCCTGGATTATTTGCGGCCTGCAGCTGGAGCTCCGAGAGCTGCAGGCGATGATGGCTAGACGTCGGCAAAGGCCATCGACGGTGTCACTTTTTTTTTACTTATTTATTGTTGAAAGTTGTTATTTATTTTACTAAAATTTTTCTTCTAAAACCTGTGTAGTAATTTTTCTTAAAAACCTTTAGCACCTTCCTGACATAGTCTGAAGAAGACAGGGCTATATGTTTAGGCCGGAGCCTCCAAAAATTGTGCATAGGCCAGAGCCCACAATACTGTGAAGAAGACAGGGTGTCTGTTTAGGCCAGCTTGAGCCTCCAAAAATTGTCCAAAGGCCATTTTCCTGTTTAAATGAACACAGCGTGTCTTTAGGACAAAGCTTTAATAAATTATGCACACTTCAGTTCACGGATTACAGTTAGAGAAAAAGGCTTGGCTTCTTTGGACAACAAGCCTGTAAAAATTCTACCTTGTAAAGATAGGCAGTGAAATTATATATGGGCTTTTCATGGGTGCCACGGCCAGTAGTAGTAGGGGACGGGGTATATCATCACAGAGAGTGATTAGTAAATACAACAAACTGCGGTGGAGTATAACAATGTCCGCTAATGTAAGTTTTAATGGGACGCGGAGGTAGACAACAGTGTAACAATTTTATTTTTTTTATTTTTTTTCCCTTTTTTATTTTTTTTAAATATATATATATACACTCACCGGCCACTTTATTAGGTACACCATGCTAGTAACGGGTTGGACCCCCTTTTGCCTTCAGAACTGCCTCAATTCTTCGTGGCATAGATTCAACAAGGTGCTGGAAGCATTCCTCAGAGATTTTGGTCCATATTGACATGATGGCATCACACAGTTGCCGCAGATTTGTCGGCTGCACATCTATGATGCAAATCTCCCGTTCCACCACATCCCAAAGATGCTCTATTGGATTGAGATCTGGTGACTGTGGAGGCCATTTGAGTACAGTGAACTCATTGTCATGTTCAAGAAACCAGTCTGAGATGATTCCAGCTTTATGACATGGCGCATTATCCTGCTGAAAGTA
>ONZH01028770.1:0-20447 GCA_900303285.1 Rhinella marina
CTCAGTGCGCGGCCACCGGTAATAGCGGAGCAGGGAACCAGAGGTTCCCTTGTTCTGCCGGCGCTGGCTGCTGCAGGCACAATTGTATGTGCATCTAGTGGATGCAGATACAATTGAGTTTAGTAGCCACAGCGGCCCTGACATACACCGGCACGGGGGGCATCTGCCAAGGGGCAAAGCTGGGGCCTGAATCAAAGGGTGGGATTCAAATTTTTAACAACAGGTTCCCTATTCAACTGTGGACAGCGGCGTTACGACACATGTTTACATATACATACACCATATATATGAAACACACATACACATAAATGGTTAAGCAAAAACAGTTCAGGTCACCTGCAGCATAGATATGCACCTTGCACGGACAGCCTGGGCAGAGGCCTGAGATCCAAGAGAAGGGAAAAATCCAGCAACGGTGAAGTATTATTTCAGGCGCTTTATTTAAAAATTCAGAACAGCCAAGTGCAGTGTACAGACTCCAAAAACAGTTTACGCGTTTCTGACAGAGTCCTTAATCATAACTGAAAAAACTAAAAATGACACAGAATAAAAGGAGTTTAAAAAAACGGGGCAACACCCTCAAAGGGGAGGGGTCACTCCAATGCTAATTGGAACTCCTATGAACAGACACATCAACCCACAGGTGATAGCAGATAAGAAGAGACCATACCAGCTGCAGGGTAAAGCCCTGTTCACACACAACATGAAACAACATATACAGAATGGGATAAAAACAATGCATATCAAAAGTTTACCAGGAGAAATAGCTACATGTTGGCCAAAAGTTTTGAGAATGATACAAACATTCATTTTTACAAAGTCTACTGCTTCAGTTTTTACAATGGCAATTTGCATATACTCCAGAATGTTATAAAGAGTGATCAGCTTAACAGCAATTACTTGCAAAGTCAATATTTGCCTAGAAAATGAACTTTATCCCCCAAAACACATTTCAACATCATTGTAGCCCTGCCTTAAAAGGACCAGCTAACATCGTTTCAGTGATTGCTCCATTAACACAGGTGTGGGTGTTGATGAGGACAGGGCTTGAGATCAATCTGTCATGATTAAGTAAGAATGACACCACTGGACACTTTAAAAGGAGGCTGGTGCTTGGCATCATTGTTTCTCTTCTGTTAACCATGGTTATCTCTAAAGAAACACGTGCAGTCATCATTGCACTGCACAAAAATGGCCTAACAGGGAAGAGTATCGCAGCTAGAAAGATTGCACCTCAGTCAACAATCTATCGCATCATCAAGAACTTCAAGGAGAGATGTTCCATTGTTGCCAAAAAGGCTCCAGGGCGCCCAAGAAAGACCAGCAAGCGCCAGGACCGTCTCTTAAAAGTGTTTCAGCTGTGGGATCGGGCTACCAGCAGTGCAGAGCTTGCTCAGGAATGGCAGCAGGCAGGTGTGAGTGTATCTGCACGCACTGTGAGGCAGAGACTCATGGAGCAAGGCCTGGTCTCAAGGAGGGCAGCAAAGAAGCCACTTCTCTCCAGAAAAAACATCAGGGACAGACTGATATTCTGCAAAAGGTACAGGGAGTGGACTGCTGAGGACTGGGGTAAAGTCATTTTCTCTGATGAATCCCCTTTTCGATTGTTTGGGACATCTGGAAAACAGCTTATTCGGAGAAGACGAGGTGAGCGCTACCACCAGTCTTGTCTCATGCCATTTGTAAAGCATCCTGAAACCATTCATGTGTGGGGTTGCTTCTCAGCCAAGGGAATCGGCTCTCTCACAGTCTTGCCTAAAAACACAGCCATGAATAAAGAATGGTACCAGAATGTCCTCCGAGAGCAACTTCTCCCAACCGTCCAAGAGCAGTTTGGCGATCAACAATGCCTTTTCCAGCATGATGGAGCACCTTGCCATAAAGCAAAGGTGATAACTAAATGGCTCAGGGAACAAAACATAGAGATTTTGGGTCTATGGCCTGGAAACTCCCCAGATCTTAATCCCATTGAGAACTTGTGGTCAATCATCAAGAGACGGGTGGACAAACAAAAACCTACAAATTCTGACAAAATGCAAGCATTGATTGTGCAAGAATGGACTGCTAACAGTCAGGATTTGGTCCAGAAGTTGATTGAGAGCATGCCAGGGAGAATTGCAGAGGTCCTGAAGAAGAAGGGTCAACACTGCAAATATTGACTTGCTGCATTAACTCATTCTAACTGTCAATATAAGCTTTTGTTACTCATCATATGATTGCAATTATATTTCTGTATGTGATAAAAACATCTGACAAACACACATAAAAACCAGAGGGCAGCAGATCATGTGAAAATATAATATTTGTGTCATTCTTAAAACTTTTGGCCATGACTGTACATATAATATAAATATATTACAACAAACATGTACAAATGTCTCACTGGAAACCAAAAGTATATGCCAATGGATATTAATAGTGGCACATTAATTCCTTGCGTAAGTTCAAGCCATTGGGGGATCTAGTGTCTAAACGAAAAATCCAATAAGCCTCTCTCCTAAGTACCATGGTCCTGATGTTTCCACCACGTGATGAAGGTCTAAAGTATTCAATGGCATATGCAGAAAACATCCTAGTTAACCTAGCATGTATGTCAATAAAATGTTTGGCTGTATTAGAGATGTTCAAATAAGATGGATTCTCAATGTAGTTCAGATGTTCCAGAATCCTGTTCTTAAATTTTCTTGTAGTATTTCCTACATAAAGCAGTCTACAATGAGTACATTCAATAACATAAACCACATTCTTCGTGTTGCAATTAATATAATGCCGCACGGGGAATGTGGCAGTACTGGAAGAATCGCAAAACACTTTAGTTGGAACAGCATATCTGCATGTCTTGCAGGGGTTCGAGCCACAGCGAAAAAAACCTTCAGAATAAAGCCACGTTTTCACATTGCGTTTTTTCCAAGAAAAAAATGACGGTGATAAAAGATTACCTAAGGTGCAGACTTGACAAGGGACGACTCTGCATCCACTCTGTAGGATGTTAGCTACTGTCTCATCCTCATACAAGACAGGCGGATGCTTTAATACAATATTTTTAATAGCTGGAAACTGCCTACTAAAAGTTAGAACCAATGTGGGGGATGATTGTGTTGAATTTTTATTCATGTTATTTTTTTATGTTTTGTTATATTTGCTTTTATGACCTCTGTGCCTCGTCCTGGTTTCATATAAGGCTGCATCCAAGATGGATGCGGATCCACGATCCCCGGTTGTTGGTCACGGGTCGTGGAAACCGCATTCACCTCTGAATTGTCATTCGTAAACAAAAGCTCATGTCTATTTTTTTGGGAAGCAATGCTGTAAGCCCTATCTAACATCCAGTGAGGATAACCTCTGTGCGACAACCTTGATCTAATGGTCGCACATTCAGATACAAATGCCTCATATGTACTACAATTACGTTGCGCTCCTATCATTTCTCCTACTGGAATGGCTTTAATGGTATGGACTAGATGATGGCTATTTGCTTTAAGAATCGTATTACCTGCTGTAGCTTTGCAGTAGGTTTTGGTTTGTATAGGTGATCCCGGCATTCCAATAAATGTGACATCCAAAAAATTAACAGAAAAAAATCATGATGGCAGGTAAACCTTAAATTAAAAGGATTACTATTAATATAATCAACAAAGGAAGGTATGGAAGACACATCGCCTGTCCAAATGGAGATCGTCGATGAATCTTCCATACCATTGAATGCAACCACTGTATGGATTACCTAAACCAAAAAGAAACTTCTCCTCCCAAAAAGACATAACCAAATTGGCCAGAGATGGGGAAAATTTAGCTCCCATCGAAACGCTACTAATTTGCAAATAAAAAAAATTATCAAAAAGAAAATAATTATGTGTCAGTAAAAAGGAGATAACTGACACTATGTATTGTATCAGCTCTAAAGTATAATCACTATAGCAATTCAAATGATATTCCAATGCCATAATTGCCGCACTGAAAGGAATACTAGTATACAAAGATACTACATCGCAGGTAAGCCAGACATAAGACTCTCTCCAGTCCATATAATAAAAAGCCTTCAATACATCAGTTGTGTCTTTTAGATATCCAGGGACTCGGCGAACAAGGGGCTATAACAATGAATCTAACCACTTACTCAATTTTTCAGTTAGCGAACCTATACAGGACACTATCGGTCGCATGGGAGGAGGAAATTCATTTTTATGAGTTTTTGGTAGAGCATGTAAAATTGGCGTGATTGGGTGATCTGGTTTTAAATAGTCAGATTGCCTTTGCGATATGGCACCACAATTTAAACTCTCAGTAAGTAAGGACAAATACTGGCTAGAAAATATATCAATAGGATTACCCGACAATCTTCTATATGTTGTGGTGATCACAGTAAGGGCTCTTTCAAACCACCGTTATGGATTCCGTTTGAACTTTCCGTTTTTCGAAGTCGAAAAACCGAAAAAAAACGATCAGTTTTATTTCCCATTGATTTTAATGATGACGGATAGGTGTCCGTTATATCCATTTTTGTAACGTATTCATTTTTCTAGACGGAAACTAAAGTCTTGTCTGCAGGACTTTTTTTTCCGTCTGAGAAAACGGATCCGTCATATTCCGTTTCGAAAATTTAATGAAAGTGTATGGGAGACGGAGGTAAACGGATAGCCAACAGAATGGTTTCCGTTATGTTATCCGTTTTGTGTATCCGTTTATAATTTGACACATGCTCCGAAGATGTGTTTTTTTTTTCAGGAAATTGGATACTTCACATGACAGGAAATAAAAGAGCAGCCATTTTTGATCCTGGTTGCCTTACTTCCTGTGAGGTAGTTGCCAAAGGGAACTATCCAGCACTTGTCACCAAGGTATTTTCAAACAGAAAAGTTTTTAAAGTGTGTTTTATGAAGTGTTATGTCTCTCCTTCCACTATCCCTGCATCAGGAGATATAATCTGCGTTTAACATATGTTATTTTCCCTAGTTTCGGATTATATATCCTGTATGTTTTGCTTATATTTTATTCATACACTTGGCCCCTCTTGTATATTTCTCTATATCCTTTTTTTATGTCATTATTTAAATGTTTTTTTCCCGTTTTTAGGGAGTGTTTAAAGTGTACACCATGGTATAGTAATAATTGCTTTTGCATTGCTTGTGTGTCACTTTTTTGTGCATTTATTAAATGGGTCTCCTGTTTCTAGTGTTGGCCCGCAGCGTGTTTTTTTTTTCCTATTATAATTGTATGTACTAATTTCTTTTTGTTGTTACTTTTTCTGCAGTTTCTTTACGCAATTTGCGAAGTTCAACTTCCTTTGGCCTATCGTCTTCAAAAAGTTCAGACTGTAAGTGTTGCCCTCTAAAATTACCTTTATCCTTCAAAATTCTGTCTGTCTTTTTTTGTCTAATTTATTTATTTTTTTGCCCGAAATGTCTTCTTCAAACAGCACGACTCCTCCCCTGGAGATTGTGGTAAATTATTTTCAGTCAAATCGTATATATATATCTGATCAATGTATGTGTTTTATTTTATTTTTTTTTGGCTGTTTGTTGACCAGGAGGAATCTCCGGTATCCTCGGATGCGGCACAAGATCCGACGTGGTCGCCTATTCATGGGGCAGGTTCTGAATCGGTAATGTTTCCGTAATTTATGTATGTGTTGTGTCATTTTCATTCAATTGATTGTCTGTGTTGTTTGGCATGTATTATCATGACTCTGGATCGGTCAGCAATATCTTATTTGCGTGGGTAAAACATCTGGCCCCCCCGCCAATCAGCTGTATGGGGAGATGATTTGCAGTATGCGCCCATGCAGTCTCCATTTGGTCTTTATGTCTGCTGATGAAGTCCCATATAGCTACAACAGCAGACATGAAGACATCTAATGGAGATGTAAAGTGCGCATAGCGTGCCTTGTTTACCCGTCTAGCTGATTGTGTGGTGGGACAGGTGTGTAACCCCTTCCGATGTGTTATTGCTCCCCTATCCAGAGTCAAGTTCATCATTTTGCACTTGAACTGTGACCTATGTAATGTAATCTAAATGAGCTAATCTTTTTTTTAAAGGATGGGGCCTCCCAACCAGGATCAGGAGCTCACCAGAGGGTACAAGTGGGGCGTGCTCTGGATGATGAAAGTGTAAGTAAATGTGTGTTTACTTAGTTCAGGCTTATTTTTGTACATATTTTTTAGTATTATGCTATGCCTTTTTTTTGGACATAGCAATATTATTTTTTGGGTTATTTTTGGAACATAGTTTCAAAAGTGATGATTGGCCACCCCTGGGCTCATGTGCTATGGTGATCTGGCCGAACCCTAGGGGGGCCTCTAGTGCTTGGACAATCACCCGAGCATAATGTCAGTCAATGGGACGACTGAGTACGAACCAGGCACCCCCTGCTCTAAAGAGGGGAGGGTGGCTGGTTTATTGGGGTCACCCATTTGCCTTTGTAAAATGTGGACAGATAGCACTTTAGACCATAAACGGTCTTTTGTGTCCATTTGTGTTTACAAACTCTCCCTGCCCTACCTTTTATGTACTTAAACTATCTGTCTCTCTCAGCATAACACTGGCCTGGAAAGTGTGACTGGGTGCTATAATGCAGACAAGGACGCATTCTGGCCAGACTATCTTTATAAGGGCAGGACCTTTTATTCTTTTGCCTTTCCTTAGTCCCCAAATTGCATTTCCTTTGCCCAGCTCTCTATCTACACTCTATTCCCCTTCTATAATGTTCCCCCACCCCATTTCCTTTTTTTGTTCAATATATTTTTTCTTGACATAATCGCCATTTAAACAGCCTCCCCTTCCCCATGGAGGTGCCCACCATTCCTACGGTAGAGACTATAGCCGACATTGAAATCTGGACAGTTCTCAAAGATACTAAATCCCACTTGTTTACCTTTTTTTTTTAATAGTACCTTTTTTGGTCATAAAATTTTTAAATCATTTGAGGGCCTTGGCCGAAGCTTATTCCCTAAATGGATAAAATTATTATGGTTGTTCAGACTACAAATAACTTTCTCTTTTTTGACCATATGGACCATGAATGCTGGATATTCTAAAGACCCTCACAGCAATCTGTCCTCCAGATCCACTAGGTGTTGAACTCTAGTGCAATGAAGGCAACACACCATTTCACAATCCCGTTCTTGTGGCCATTTTTGCCGCTCTTTACCCCTACTAATTGAATATCACCATAACAGCATCTGTCTGGCATGCCCTGCTCTCCTAGTCCCCTGCTTAATGTAGCTGACATTCCCCTGACTCGCCCACGAATTGTCTTGTGGCAGCAGTGCTGTCTGTGAAGTTGTATCCCCCTCATCTGCCAAACTTGCATACTGGTTGTGTTGTGTCAGATTATGGTTAGCATTCCTTGCAAATTTCCCTCTACCCCGCTTTTGAACTTTTACCCCAATATGTGACTTCCTTTCATGAGCCTCATCACTACCACCCTCCCCCCGATCTACACCATAGAGTGCTTGCTCTTTGTCCCTTTGTTTGTCTCTGAAATTTTAATGCGTTTCTCTGTGTACAAATTACACACTGTGCAATTCCAAATGGGCTATTTGCTGACCTTCAGGCCACAAATATGCCCCCTTAAACTGCATTTCCAGGACTAACTACATTACACAAGCTGTGCACTGGACTGCGCTGTCAACATTTTTATACATACGAATGTTGATTACGCCATAAAGGGGCATGTCAAAAATGCCTAAATTTGAAACTTACTTACGTTAGTCCCCTCCTAAACTACATGAATCAGAGCTCTATTGATTTTAACTTACATATTTGTGGTCCAACCACAATGAAAATTCTATCCTGCTAATGCTCCCTTTATTTTTATTTCACCATTATAAATCCAACTGTCAAAACAGTCTGCTTTGTCCTCTAGATATTAAGGCAAAACTCCGATTGTCCATGAGCAGCTCGCTCTTCCGGAAATTTTCGATGTATTTTTTAGGTTAGAGAATAAAATCTCATTCTTTATTGGTGCCCAGTAGTCCCTCCTGTCATATTTTGTATTTTCTTTTTTGGAAATTTTTGGTTAGGGAGATAATTACACTTTTTAACATGATGAAGAATTAAGTAATGTATCTGTCCAGTTTGGGTTGTGTAGTACAAGTAGTTTCTTTTATATCTGTGCATTTATGACAATGTTTGCACTTTTTTAATGGACACAGGAGACTCCACAGTCAATTGGCCATAGTTTAGGGGCAGAAAGAGCCGCAAGTGGGTGTGGTAGTTGAAGCAGGGGTCGGGGACGTAAGGGCCATGGGACAAGGGGTCGACAGACTATAAGTGTTATTTGACAAACAATTTTTATTTTTATAACAACAAGTGTTTTATTATCATAATCTTGGAACTAAAGTTTAATGATTTAAATGCAGGGTTCAAGGGCTTCGGGGGAAGAAGAGGAGGAGCCTCCCATGCCGAACATCGATGGGGCCCTCCTCATCCAATTAGTGGAGGAACGCCCTCCACTGTGGGACCAGTCTGATCGGCTCCATTGGGATCAAACGGCCACCCGTCAACTGTGGCAGGAGGTCTACAGGGCCATCATGCCCAATTGGGATACCCTGTCCCTTAATGGCCAATTGAGCTATGGTGAGTATTTTAACACAAATTTTGACCCTTTTTCCCTTTAACATCTACATTGTACTCTGCCAAATTTTTTATATTTTTTTTGTTCAATTTTTATGCAGGACGTTTCACTATTACCCGCTGGAGGTCAATGAGGGACCGGTTTATCCGGGACCTCAATAAAGAGCGTTTGGCCCCCAGTGGGTCCGGAGCTAAGCGTACTTGTACCTATCGCTACCAGAGGGCTCTCGAATTCTTGAGGCACACGGCGGAACTACGAAGGTATTTTCTTGAAAATGTAATCATTTGAAAATGTAATCAAATCATGGCTTTCTCACATTGATACATACAAATTGACCATACAATGTGAATTTATTCCACACATAGATTTTTGGATGTACACATCCATAGACAGTCTGATTTATTTGGTTCGTTTAAAATTAGAACATTTATTTATGTTCTTGATAATTAAATGATCAAGATCACTCTCCCCAACAATCAATACAAAAGAAAGTGATAGGAAAAACAACTGGAACACTTCAGACTGGCGCTGCAAACAGGGGTCAAACTTCAAGTAGGTAGTGTTAGGTTCTTTTTAATCAAGTCTACGTGTTTCAGGGGCAGACAGCCCCCTTCATCAGGACTATTACAGAAGAAATGTGAGCAAGCAGGGAATTTAAAACAGTTTTGGCGCGCAAGAAAACCGGGATTCCTCCAGTCCGAAGTGGGAGGGAGACCGGAGTGACGTCAAGCTGATTGACATAAATAGTAACTGCATTTCTGTTCTCATTGAATGTTTGTTACAATTAGGTCGCTCCAGTGCGAACTAAACTAAATAGGTCTGAATATTGCTATTACTTTTCTTTTGCATAAAAACAAATAGTAACATGAAAGGAAGCTCGGGACCGAGGGCAAACATAGAACTTACATGAGACTGTAATTCGGACAGGACTAAGACATAAAATACAATAATTATAAAAACATTCTTATATAAAACGGATAATAAAAGAATCTATTGACTGCTTTGCCCTAAATAGGGTTGCTTTTTCTAGCCCTCATGCATGGACATGAAGGATATTATCGGAGAGTTACTCCATAATAAAAAATGTGAGTATATAAACCAAACACTACACTACAAAATTCAAGTTATAATTATAATAACGTGTGTGTATATATGTTATCAACTGGGGTGGCCTATTGTCTTTTTCTCTCTCTACTCTTCGTTCTTTTTCTCTGTGTACCTATATATCACGCATAAGGCCCATATTCACATGTGATTCATCTCACTGCCATAAAAAGATCACATTGAGATCATGTATTTCTTATTGATATTGTTGTTATTGTTATTATTATTATTGTTATGAATCGTACTCCTTGTTATCTATTTTTATGGCTATTTTTATTTTTTATTTTTTTATTTTTTATTTTTGTTTTAATTTTTCTTGTTATTTTTTCATTTCTGTATTAGTATATTTATTTTTAGTTTCTTTTGAATTTTTCATTCTTTATTTTTTTCATGTACGTTTCATATATTTAATGTGTATCCTCGTTCCTCAATATCAACCCTACAGAATTGTTTCGTTCAATTCATTTAGACCATGTGGGGTGAGCGTATCCAACTGAAAGATCCAGTATACCTCCCGTTTTTGGAGGTTACTGAATCTATTATAGGGATTTTCCGGTATAAAATCTATTGGGGTTACTACCAGTTTGTGTTTCTGTTTATTTTGCGTATTTGAGCAATGACGTGAAATGCTATGTTTTTGAAAACCCTTTTGTATATTATGCCTATGTTGGTTCATTCGGCAATGTAAGGCTTGTGTGGTACGGCCCACATATTGAAGTCCACACTCGCATTCTAACAAATAAATAACGAAATTCGACTGGCAAGTAAGGTGGTGTTTGATGGTATAGGTGGAGCCATTCTTGTTGGATGTAAAGGTTGTTTGCTGGTGAGTAATCATTTGGCAGCATAGACATCTCCTGTTATTGCATTTGTAGCTACCAGTAGGTTTTACGCTTTTTGTTATTTTCACTTGGTGCTGTGGCCTACTAGGTGCTATAATATTTTTGATGGTGGGTGCCCTTCTGTATATCACCCTTGGTGTTTTGGGAAGGTGCTTGGTCAGAAAAGGGTCTTGACAGAGGATATTCCAATATTTCTTTAAAATAGATTTTATGGCTTGGTTAGACATATTATATTGTGTGATGAAACTCACTTGGGTCCCTAATTCCTTCTTGGGTTGTTTCTTAGGATATAGGCACTCATCTTGTGTATGTTGCACACTTCTTTCATACGCATTACTTATGACCTTTTTTGGGTAGCCTTTTTGTTCGAATCTCTCCTTTAGAACGAGTGCCTGTTTCTTGAAAACACTCTGATTTGTGCAGTTACGCCTAATTCGTTTGTATTGGCTATATGGCACGTTCTGTAGCCATTTTTTATGATGGAAACTTGAGTAGTCAATGTAGCTGTTACTGTCTACTGTTTTAAAATAGGTCTTGGTATATATGTTGTTCCCTTCAGCCGTGACTATTAGGTCTAAAAAAGCTATTTCTTTCTTATTATATGATGGGGTAAGAGAGATGCCCCAGTCCGTTCCGTTCAGACTCTCACAGAAGGACAGAGCTGATCTCTCATCCCCATTCCAGATGATGAACACATCGTCTATGTACCTTTTGTAATAGACTATGTGTTCACTCATCTGGGTATGGCCACGGATAAAGATTCTTTCGAACTCCCCCATGAATAGGTTTGCAAACGCGGGGGCCACTTTCGTGCCCATCGCGGTCCCGCGGCACTGATGATAGATTTTATTGTCATAGATAAAATAATTATTCTGTAGGACAAACTCTAGGCTTTCAACAAGAAAGTTGATCTGTCTACGATCAAGGGATTCATCATTGGTTAGGACGGTCCGTGTGTAGTTTAGTCCTAAATCGTGGCGGATATTGGAATATAGGGCTGTGACATCCATAGTGAGCAGGGCATATGTATCACACCATGAGATGTCTTTCAATTCACGGATTAATTGGCTAGAGTCATGCAGGTAGCTATCCAGAGATTTTACATACGGTTGGAGAAATAGATCTAGATAATGTGAGAGGTTGCTAGTGGCACTATTGGTGTTGGACACAATGGGCCTCCCTGGGGGGGTTTTCATGTTCTTATGGATTTTTGGTAGGTGGTAAAAATATGGTGCAGATGGAGATTTTGGTAATAAAAAGTTCTTTTCTTTTCTATTTATGTAATGTTGGTCATAGGCCTTAGTTATCAGTTCCCTGAGTCTCTTGCTTAGGTCTGGGAACGGATTTTCGATGATTGGTCTGTATAATATGTTAAGTCATTCAAAATGTTATAAGCCTCTTTTTTATAGTCTGTCGAATTTTGTAACACTATCCCTCCTCCCTTGTCTGCAGGTCGTATGGTGATTGTTTTATTACGTTTTAGAGTTTTTAATGCATTCTGTTCCTGCTGACTGAGATTTCCCTTTTGTCTAATAGACATTAGTTCCTGGTTGGTATTTTTTAGTTCAGACCCTACTAGGTCAAAGAACATAGGGATGCAATATCCCTGGCTTTGTAGGGGGAAAAAATTGGATTTGGGCCGCACCTCCTGATGTATGAATGGGAGGAGTTCATCACTGGGAATGGCTGTTTCGTTGCTAGTTTCGTTTATATTTTTATTTTTGTTTTTATTTTCTAAAACTTCAAAATGTCTTTTTATGGTCAAATTTCTCCTGAATTTTTGTAAATCCAGGAATACTTCGAATGGATCCATTTTGTTGGAGGGGCAAAAGGAAAGGCCTTTTTGCAATACTGCTTTTTCTTTTTTTGTTTGCCCTATGAAACTGTCGATTAGTGAAAGACCTGGGACCATAGTTATTAGGTCTAAGTTTGCTATGTTCAGTCTCAGATGTCGGGGTTCCTGTGCTAACGTTGGTATGCCTAGGTTTGCTCGTTTTCTTGTCTGGGTATTCTTTTTGATTTATAGTAGTATACTTATTTTTTATTAATCTATATGTACCCTGTTCTCTGTCCATTCGGTCCCTCTGTAGTTTCTTTGATTTTTTTGCGATTATCTCCTGTTCATTTTGATAAATTCTATTTGTTACATTGTGATTAATATTCACAAAATCAGGATGAGAGGAGAAGGCACGCAATGTTTCTATATTTCTTTCTATTTCTAGTATACAGCCCTCCACGAGTTTGTTCCTCTTGTTTATGATAATTCTAATTAGACCTGCAGCACATTGGTCCAGGTAGTCATTCCATTCATAGGAGAAAACCTTATCGTCGGGGAAAGTGGGAGCAATAGCAATTCTGAGCCCTCTTGGGGCTATATTTTCCTGTAAATATAGTTTCAGGAACATCACATCAATAGCATGTAGCAGTTCATTATTCAAACCGTTCTCCAGTGATTTAAATTGTTCCAACATGTGGTCCGTGTCTGCTTTGCTGAACTGCAGTGTATCAGTAGTCTTTGTGTTATCATCAGGCGGACCGATACCATTGTCAGTTCTAGTTGTATAGCGTGTTATTAGAGACTGTCTCTGTTGTTGTCTTAATGGGAAGTAATCCATTTTTAGTACAGGGTTTTTCTTCCTTTATACACACAAGACCGGTAATTGTTCAATACCGTCAAACCAGATGTGGGGGTTCCTAGCGGTACTATACTGGCAGCAGGTCCTTCTCTTGTAAAAACAATTGGACTTTATGGTCCTCCGGTAGCTTAGTTGGATTTCTCGCCGATCGATATGATTCAGCTCCGGATTGGTATGCAAAATAAAAGTGGGAGAAGGCAGCGCCTATGTGTAGTACCGCAATATTCAGGCTGATAAAAATAATAGGTTCAGCTTACTCAACAGAGACAGTCTCTAATAACACACTATACAACTAGAACTGACAATGGTATCGGTCCGCCTGATGATAACACAAAGACTACTGATACACTGCAGTTCAGCAAAGAAGACACGGACCACATGTTGGAACAATTTAAATCACTGGAGAACGGTTTGAATAATGAACTGCTACATGCTATTGATGTGATGTTCCTGAAACTATATTTACAGGAAAATATAGCCCCAAGAGGGCTCAGAATTGCTATTGCTCCCACTTTCCCCGACGATAAGGTTTTCTCCTATGAATGGAATGACTACCTGGACCAATGTGCTGCAGGTCTAATTAGAATTATCATAAACAAGAGGAACAAACTCGTGGAGGGCTGTATACTAGAAATAGAAAGAAATATAGAAACATTGCGTGCCTTCTCCTCTCATCCTGATTTTGTGAATATTAATCACAATGTAACAAATAGAATTTATCAAAATGAACAGGAGATAATCGCAAAAAAATCAAAGAAACTACAGAGGGACCGAATGGACAGAGAACAGGGTACATATAGATTAATAAAAAATAAGTATACTACTATAAATCAAAAAGAATACCCAGACAAGAAAACGAGCAAACCTAGGCATACCAACGTTAGCACAGGAACCCCGACATCTGAGACTGAACATAGCAAACTTAGACCTAATAACTATGGTCCCAGGTCTTTCACTAATCGACAGTTTCATAGGGCAAACAAAAAAAGAAAAAGCAGTATTGCAAAAAGGCCTTTCCTTTTGCCCCTCCAACAAAATGGATCCATTCGAAGTATTCCTGGATTTACAAAAATTCAGGAGAAATTTGACCATAAAAAGACATTTTGAAGTTTTAGAAAATAAAAACAAAAATAAAATATAAACGAAACTAGCAACGAAACAGCCATTCCCAGTGATGAACTCCTCCCATTCATACATCAGGAGGTGCGGCCCAAATCCAATTTTTTCCCCCTACAAAGCCAGGGATATTGCATCCCTATGTTCTTTGACCTAGTAGGGTCTGAACTAAAAAATACCAACCAGGAACTAATGTCTATTAGACAAAAGGGAAATCTCAGTCAGCAGGAACAGAATGCATTAAAAACTCTAAAACGTAATAAAACAATCACCATACGACCTGCAGACAAGGGAGGAGGGATAGTGTTACAAAATTCGACAGACTATAAAAAAGAGGCTTATAACATTTTGAATGACTTAACATATTATACAGACCAATCATCGAAAATCCGTTCCCAGACCTAAGCAAGAGACTCAGGGAACTGATAACTAAGGCCTATGACCAACATTACATAAATAGAAAAGAAAAGAACTTTTTATTACCAAAATCTCCATCTGCACCATATTTTTACCACCTACCAAAAATCCATAAGAACATGAAAACCCCCCCAGGGAGGCCCATTGTGTCCAACACCAATAGTGCCACTAGCAACCTCTCACATTATCTAGATCTATTTCTCCAACCGTATGTAAAATCTCTGGATAGCTACCTGCATGACTCTAGCCAATTAATCCGTGAATTGAAAGACATCTCATGGTGTGATACATATGCCCTGCTCACTATGGATGTCACAGCCCTATATTCCAATATCCGCCACGATTTAGGACTAAACTACACACGGACCGTCCTAACCAATGATGAATCCCTTGATCGTAGACAGATCAACTTTCTTGTTGAAAGCCTAGAGTTTGTCCTACAGAATAATTATTTTATCTATGACAATAAAATCTATCATCAGTGCCGCGGGACCGCGATGGGCACGAAAGTGGCCCCCGCGTTTGCAAACCTATTCATGGGGGAGTTCGAAAGAATCTTTATCCGTGGCCATACCAGATGAGTGAACACATAGTCTATTACAAAAGGTACATAGACGATGTGTTCATCATCTGGAATGGGGATGAGAGATCAGCTCTGTCCTTCTGTGAGAGTCTGAACGGAACGGACTGGGGCATCTCTCTTACCCCATCATATAATAAGAAAGAAATAGCTTTTTTAGACCTAATAGTCACGGCTGAAGGGAACAACATATATACCAAGACCTATTTTAAACAGTAGACAGTAACAGCTACATTGACTACTCAAGTTTCCATCATAAAAAATGGCTACAGAACGTGCCATATAGCCAATACAAACGAATTAGGCGTAACTGCACAAATCAGAGTGTTTTCAAGAAACAGGCACTCTTTCTAAAGGAGAGATTCGAACAAAAAGGCTACCCAAAAAAGGTCATAAGTAATGCGTATGAAAGAAGTGTGCAACATACACAAGATGAGTGCCTATATCCTAAGAAACAACCCCAGAAGGAATTAGGGACCCAAGTGAGTTTCATCACACAATATATGTCTAACCAAGCCATAAAATCTATTTTAAAGAAATATTGGAATATCCTCTGTCAAGACCCTTTTCTGACCAAGCACCTTCCCAAACACCAAGGGTGATATACAGAAGGGCACCCACCATCAAAATATTATAGCACCTAGTAGGCCACAGCACCAAGTGAAAATAACAAAAAGCGTAAAACCTACTGGTAGCTACAAATGCAATAACAGGAGATGTCTATGCTGCCAAATGATTACTCACCAGCAAACAACCTTTACATCCAACAAGAATGGCTCCACCTATACCATCAAACACCACCTTACTTGCCAGTCGAATTTCGTTATTTATTTGTTAGAATGCGAGTGTGGACTTCAATATGTGGGCCGTACCACACAAGCCTTACATTGCCGAATGAACCAACATAGGCATAATATACAAAAGGGTTTTCAAAAACATAGCATTTCACGTCATTGCTCAAATACGCAAAATAAACAGAAACACAAACTGGTAGTAACCCCAATAGATTTTATACCGGAAAATCCCTATAATAGATTCAGTAACCTCCAAAAACGGGAGGTATACTGGATCTTTCAGTTGGATACGCTCACCCCACATGGTCTAAATGAATTGAACGAAACAATTCTGTAGGGTTGATATTGAGGAACGAGGATACACATTAAATATATGAAACGTACATGAAAAAATAAAGAATGAAAAATTCAAAAGAAACTAAAAATAAATATACTAATACAGAAATGAAAAAATAACAAGAAAAATTAAAACAAAAATAAAAAATAAAAAATAAAAATAGCCATAAAAATAGATAACAAGGAGTACGATTCATAACAATAATAATAATAATAACAATAACAACAATATCAATAAGAAATACATGATCTCAATGTGATCTTTTTATGGCAGTGAGATGAATCACATGTGAATATGGGCCTTATGCGTGATATATAGGTACACAGAGAAAAAGAACGAAGAGTAGAGAGAGAAAAAGACAATAGGCCACCCCAGTTGATAACATATATACGCGTGTATGGATGCGGGTGCACGTAAGTGTGCCTTGGGCATGTGCCCATACACACACGGATTATTATAATTATAACTTGAATTTTGTAGTGTAGTGTTTGGTTTATATACTCACATTTTTTATTATGGAGTAACTCTCCGATAATATCCCTCATGATCCATGCATGAGGGCTAGAAAAAAGCAACCCTATTTAGGGCAAAGCAGTCAATAGATTCTTTTATTATCCGTTTTATATAAGAATGTTTTTATAATTATTGTATTTTATGTCTTAGTCCTGTCCGAATTACAGTCTCATGTAAGTTCTATGTTTGCCCTCAGTCCCGAGTTTCCTTTCATGTTACTATTTGTTTTTATGCAAAAGAAAAGTAATAGCAATATTCAGACCTATTTAGTTTAGTTCGCACTGGAGCGACCTAATTGCAACAAACATTCAATGAGAACAGAAATGCAGTTACTATTTATGTCAATCAGCTTGACGTCACTCCGGTCTCCCTCCCACTTCGGACTGGAGGAATCCCGGTTTTCTTGCACGCCAAAACTGTTTTAAATTCCCTGCTTGCTCACATTTCTTCTGTAATAGTCCTGATGAAGGGGGCTGTCTGCCCCTGAAACGCGTAGACTTGATTAAAAAGAACCTAACACTACCTACTTGAAGTTTGACCCCTGTTTGCAGCGCCAGTCTGAAGTGTTCCAGTTGTTTTTCCTATCACTTTCTTCTGTATCGACTCCGGAGACCGTAGCATCAGCGCAGAGAGGAACACCGGCAGCAGCACGGGGATCCCGTTATCCTGGTCGGGTAAAACCAGAAGTGCCTATATAAGCCGTTGTGACTTTTCTTCACAACAACTAAGGGTAAGCTGAACCTATTATTTTTATCAGCCTGAATATTGCGGTACTACACATAGGCGCTGCCTTCTCCCACTTTTATTTTGCAACAATCAATACAAAGTAGATTAGCATTTACACATGACCTTAATTTATTGATTTGTAGTATGTTTCCAAACTTTTCCTTTAACCCAAAAAATGTAGTTGTTGCCGTCAGACCGGAAAAGTACATTTTTTTCTCAATTCTTTGAACTGATAAAAATGCTTAGACTACGTATTGTTTGGATTCTCATAGACATGTACTGTATATTAAACTGTCATAATGAGGTTTCTTTTTTTTTCCATTTCTAGAACACAGTCCAGTGTGGATGAAGTTCCGCCCAGTGAGGCCCCATCCGAGTTAGAGCAGGAGCTGGTTGCGGGGCCTTCTGTGACGGAGCCAGGTACTCGGGACAATGAAGGTTCCCGTTCTGCTCCGGCAAATCCTCCCTATTCTGAAAGGGCAAATATCCTTGAAGCTTTTGAAGGATTGGGGAGGAGACGCCAAGCAGGACGGAGACAGCAGGCGGACCTTGGTGATCTTGCAAATATCCTTAGGGACAATTTGTTAAGATTGGATGAGCAGAATGTTAGGACTCGGGAGGAGTTATTAACTCAATATCGACAGTTGGAGGGGGCGGTGCTGCCGATAACCCAGAATCCTCACATTCAGTGCCTCCGTGTAAGTCCTGAGAACATGGCTCCATGCTGCATGGCACTGATTCAAACTATCCACTATTTTGAGCGCCACCCCCCTTGCCCTTCCTACCCCCCAGCCCACTCCTACCCCCCAGCCCCATCCTACCCCCATCCCACTCCTACCCCCATCCCACTCCCGTCCCTATCCCACTCCCGTCCCCATCCCACTCCCACCCCCATCCCACTTCCGTCCCCGCATCCCACTACGTCCCCCATTCCCCTGACACCCCCGTCCCCATCCCACTCCCGTCCCCATCCCTCTCCCTTCCACATCCCCTCCCTTCCACCATCCCCTCCGTCCCCATCCCACTCACCCGTCCCCATCCCCCACCCTCCCCCGTCCCACTTCCTTCCCCATCCCCGCCCCTCCCCCTTCTCACTCTCAGAGCAGTGCCCAATCCTTTCTTTTCATCAGAACACCCTCCTTCTGTGTACATTCCTGCGCCTCCATCTTTTACTACTCCCTCTTCTTTGGTTTCTTCTCCGGGTACTACTCTGTCAGTGTCCTCCTCCCTTCATACTTCCTCTCCTCCCGCTGAGTATAGTGGACGCCAAGAGTCATTTCTGGGTGCTTTGATGCAGCCACCCTGAAGACACAGAGGGTCCTGTCAACTAAAGGCTCTTTTGGTTTATATTTTGTTTGGGTAGGGGAGTGGTTGTTTTGGGTTGTTTCTTGTTTTTTTTAATTATGATTTTGTATATAGTTAATTTATTTTGTTATAAAAGATAACCCCAAGATATTTTATTTTTATATCTAATTTATAACAATGGCAAAAAAGGCCAAATTATAATATAATTTATAAATATGAAAATTTCATATAAACATTTTGAGTTTGTTCAGAAAAGCAGTGTGTGTGTGTTTTTTTTTAAATTAAAAAAATAAATAAAACATGAAATGATGATTTACATTATGAATACAGTATTACCACTAAATATGCCTAATAAATCTGCTAAAGGGCTTGGGCAAACATCAGTTGTTTGATTTGTTAGTTCCATCAGTTATTGTGATCCAAATGAATTATCTAAGCTAATATATATCTAAATTTGCAGACAAGAAACTGGTCCGGTTCTGTATTTTAAACACACACATAGTTTTGACTCACAATACCTGATTGAAATTATATCACATAACTGATTAGGTTTGCTTATCCAAACTTTAATACATTTACACACTTCCACACAATGGAGCTTTTGGGAAGTGTTTCGACTATAATGTGGGCTCTGTGGAGGACACTGTCATGTTGAAACTTAAAAATACACTTATTGTTTACAATTCAAAGACTGTGATGCAGTCTTGGACTGGCACACAGGGGTACATTGAAATCCCCCGGTGGGCCCATGAGAAAGGTAGGCCCCTAGTCTCCCACCTCCTGCCCAAATAGCACATAGTACATTAGATTTACTTAACTACATACATACATTCTAGGTAGAGCACCTCAACAAGCCAATGTTCATATCAAAAACTAGGTAGAATATTTATTATCTTAGGATGTATCTGTATCGTGGGCCCACAAAATAAGTTTAACTAGTGGGCCCTGGTTTCTCGAGTCCAACACTGCTATTAGGGTTGGAACAAACACTACTACAGTGTGGCCAAATTAATTGACCCATTACTTCTCTAGTGTTTGGATCTCCCCTTGCAGGGCTGCTTTGGTAAATACAATATATTATATTACTTTTCATTACTCACTATGAATGACTGCAAATGGAGTGCATTGGAGCATGACATTAGACAATGCTGAGGTCAAACAGGCTGAGTGTGTTTCAATATGGCTAGGTCCCGAATATCAAAATCCGCCTTGTTATGTCTTCAGTTATGTAAAATGTTTCTTCCATCACTGTTCTCCATAAACAACCTGGAGTGAAGGGTACACATAAAAATGTTGTAATGAAAAGATCTATCAGAGATCTGCTTTTTGTGTAAAGACCTTGTTTTAGTCCCTAAGAATTACTCACAGTAATGACTGTTTCTAAAACTGAGGTGTACACAATGGCTACCCTTTTATAAACCGTACACCAATGATTTCGAATCGTTAAACATGGCAAGTCAAAGTGTTGTAGAGTAGAGATGAGCGAGTAGTGAAATATTCGA
>ONZH01028771.1:0-56525 GCA_900303285.1 Rhinella marina
TTGATTAGCGGTAGAAAGAAATACACAGGATTTCAGATATTTAGGATACAGAAACCTTATAAGGCACACACAACACAGGTAATGTCGCCTTGATTAGCGGCAGAAAAAATGACACCGGATGTCTGGTATTTAGGATACAGAAACGTTATAATGCACATGCAACACAGGTAATGTCGCCTTGATTAGCGGCAGAAAAAATGACACCGGATGTCAGGTATATAGGTTACAGAAACGTTATAATGCATACGCTGTGCAGGTGGTGTTTAGGTCAGGCAAACTTGCATTATTTTTGCCCCACCAAGAAAAAAAATATTGCAGCCAGATAGAACAATAGTCCTTAAAAGGACTTTTGGGTCTTTTAAAACAGAACAACTAGCCCTGCCTAGCCAAATCCTATCCCTACACTATCTGTCCTTCCTTGCACAAACTTTATACAGCAGACGCAGCGCAGGTAAATGTCTCTTTGATTAGCTGCAGAAAAAATGACACCGGATGTCAGGTATATAGGATACATAAACGTTATAATGCACACGCTGCGCAGGTGGTGTTTAGGTCAGGCAACCTTGAGCAATTTTTTTGCCCCCCCCAAAAAAAAAAAATATTGCAGCCTGATATAATAGCCTTAAAAGGCGTTTTGGTCTTTTCAACAGAAAAACTAGCCCTGCCTAGCCAATTTCTATCCCTACACTATCTGTCCCTCCTTGCAGCAGCTCTCCCTGGCTAAGACTGAGCCGGGTCACATGTCACCAGGTGCTATATAGCACCCGATGACACGTTCCCGGCAAGCCATTCACTTGTAATGCCAGTAGCCAACATGGCTACAGCATCTACAGTGAATGCCAGTACCTCCCCGCACGCTAATTGGCTAAGTAGCGTGCGGGGAGGGGACTCGAGCATGGGCTCTCGAGCACACGCGGGTGTGCAGCCGAACTCCACAATGTACCGAGCATAGCCATGTTCGAACGAATATAGTAATATAATAGTGTTGAGCATACACACACAAAAGTGCAGGTGCAATTAATCACACATCAAACAACATAATTATTAGAGATGAGCGAGTAGTGAAATATTCGAAAGTTCGAAATTCGATTCGAATAGACCGCGAAATTCGACTATTCGACCGAATATCGAATCCCATTAAAGTCTATGGGAAAAAAATGCTCGCCACTTGGAAATCTCAATTCGACCACTTGGAGGTCACCAAGTCCACCCTGAAACCTCAGAAAAGGATGCCAACACTGCTGGAATGCAACTGGGACAGCAGGGGAAGCATGTCTGGGTGCATATAACGCGCCCAAGTCGCACTATTACGCCACTATCACAGCCTCTCAACAATACACTCCAAAGACAATCTAACCTCTCTGTAAAGTGAGACCATACAAGGAAACCTTCTTTCCTCTACATTGCCATGGACCCCAAGCCAAACTAGACAAAAAAGAAGATGAAATTCTGCACCCCTTAAAATCACGTTGCCTATGACAACCACAGATGGCATAGGCAAGGGGGAAAGCAATCAAGCCATCACTATTTTTCCCTCTGTGCCATCCCTGCCTTGCCCAGGCACATGTCCCAAAACATCATCCACGCCCGAGTAACACGGTTACTGCAAAAGGCCATTTGACCACCAACACTTTGGTTTGAGGCCGGGGATGCTACATCTCCCTGACAGCACACTGGGTGAATGTTGTGGAGGCGGGGACGGGCAAACCTGCTACCCCCACCCAAGTTTGGGGCCTTGGTTCTGTCTGGATTTCCGCAACCCTTACAGACAGCTCGGCAAACCCCTCCTTCTCCTTCTAGATTCTCCTTTTAAATCTGTCCACCACCCAGTCAAGTCCACAAAGTCCAGTCTCGTCGATAGCCTGCAGAAACTGCAGGGACCTCACTCTGACCCTCCTTCCTCCCACCCTGCCCAATGTTATCAACCCAGTGTTCCCACCCATGCAAGAATCGCAGGAGCTATCTGAGGATTTTGTTTGTTCTGATGCCCAAACACTGGAGCAAGCTCCATCTCTAGCTGATGGTGGTGTGGAACGGGCACTAAAGTGTAAAATGATTAGGGACGATGATGAGACACAGTTGCCAGCAAGGGAGGCTGTTGGAGCAAAGTGAGGCAGTGTAAGAGGAGGTGGTTGAGTATGACGAAGTCAGTGACCCGACCTGGGCCAGTGTCATGTCTAGCAGGTAAAGCAGTGGGGATGTTGAGGGATGCGTAGGACCGCAAAAGGCAGGAAGAGGCCGTGGGCTGGCCAGAGGCTCATGGAGAAGGCAGGCTAGAGCCCGCAGGGCCGCATCTCTTCCCTATAACAGGCCCCCACACAAAGCTCTCCCATCGAGGGCTCTTAGGTCCTTGTTGTGAAAATATTTTAATGAGTGCGCAAAGTTAGCTTGAGGTGAGCCCTCGAAAAAATTATATGGTGGCCCAAGAGGTGAGACCTCTTAAAAATTGTATTAAGGCCCAAGAGGTGAGCCATAATAAAAATTGTTTGTAGGCCCAAGAGGTGAGACGTCTTAAAAATTGTGTGGAGGCTAAAGAGGTGAGACCTCTTAAAAATTATGTGGAGGCCCAAGAGGTGAGACCTCGATAAAATTATGTGGAGGCCCAAGAGGTGAGACCTCGATAAAATTATGTGGAGGCCCAAGAGGTGAGACCTCTTAAAAATTATGTGGAGGCCCAAGAGGTGAGACCTCTTAAAAATTATGTGGAGGCCCAAGAGGTGAGACCTCGATAAAATTATGTGGAGGCCCAAGAGGTGAGACCTCTTAAAAATTATGTGGAGGCCCAAGAGGTGAGACCTCTTAAAAATTATGTGGAGGCCCAAGAGGTGAGACCTCTTAAAAATTTTGTGGAGGCCCAAGAGGTGAGACCTCGATAAAATTATGTGGAGGCCCAAGAGGTGAGACCTCGATAAAATTATGTGGAGGCCCAAGAGGTGAGACCTCATTAAAATTATGTGGAGGCCCAAGAGGTGAGACCTCTTAAAAATTATGTGGAGGCCCAAGAGGTGGACCTTAAAATTTGTGGAGGCCCAAGAGGTGAGACCTCTTAAAAATTATGTGGAGGCCCAAGAGGTGAGACCTCTTAAAAATTATGTGGAGGCCCAAGAGGTGAGACCTCTTAAAAATTATGTGGAGGCCCAAGAGGTGAGACCTCTTAAAAATTTTGTGGAGGCCCAAGAGGTGAGACCTCGATAAAATTATGTGGAGGCCCAAGAGGTGAGACCTCGATAAAATTATGTGGAGGCCCAAGAGGTGAGACCTCTTAAAATTTTGTGGAGGCCCAAGAGGTAAATATATAAACATTTTTATTTACGGAGCAATTCTACGGCGGTTAAGGAGGAGGAGGTGGAGGAGGAAATGGCACTTCATACAGATGGCACTTCACTTTTGGCTGCTTTCCACTGTTGGAGAAGCAAAGTCCGGGTCAATCCACTTGCTGTTCATTTTGATTAGCGTCAGCCTGTCGGCACTGTCGGTTGACAGGCGGCTGCGCTTATCGGTTATAATGCCCCCGGCTGCGCTGAACACCCTTTCTGATAGCACGCTGGCGGCAGGGCAGGCAAGCACCTCCAAGGCGTACAGGGACAGTTCCAGCCACGTGTCCAACTTGGAGACCCAGTAAGTGTAGGACGCCGAGGGATCGGGGAGGACAGGGTTACGGTCTGCCAGGTACTCCCGCAACATCCGCCGATACTTGTCCCTCCTGCTGATAGCGGGCCCCGCAGTGATGGAAGTTGCACGAGGGGGTGCCATGAACGTGTCCCACACCTTGGAGAGTGTTCCCCTGGTGGCTGTGGGCCTGATCGATGTTGAGGGACTCTGGGAGACCCTCTCCTCTCTGCCGCCAGCGATGGTGGGTGGGAAAATCTCCATCATGTTCTGCACGAGTTCCCTCTGGTATTCCAGCAATCGATTCGTCCTCTCCTCTACCGGAATAAAAGAGGAGACGTTATCTTTATACCGGGGGTCCAGGATTGCGAAGACCCAGTACAGTTTGTTCTCCACTATCCGGACAACACGTGTGTCCCGGGAAAAGCAGCCCAGCATGAAGTCAGCCATGTGTGCCAGACTCTGAATAGGCATGACGTCACTGACCCCACCAGAAGGATCACTTGCCATTTCCTCCTCTTCCTCTTCCGCCTCCTCTCCGCCCCATCCGCGCTGAACCAATGGGACGCACACAGCCTGACTGCTACCCTCGCCGCCAGCATCCGCCTCCTCTTCCACAGCCACCTCCACGTCGTCCTCCTCCTCCTCCTCCTCCTCCTCCTGCAACTGCCACCGAGAAGCAGACAAAAGTGTGGTCTGACTGTGTAGCTCCGTTGCGTCTCCTCCTACCCCCGTCTCCTCTGCGTGCAATGCGTTCTCCCTTATTGCGATGAGCGATTCTTTAAGGACGCATAGGAGCGGGATGGTTACGCTCACTATAGCGTCCTCGCTGCTGACCTTCTTGGTGGACTCCTCAAAGATACGCAGTACATCGCATATGTCTGCCATCCATGGCCACTCGTGGTTGGCAAACTGAGGGAGCTGAGTTGGAGGCACGCGTGGATTCATAATCTGGTACTCCATCAATGCTCTCTGCTGCTCACACACCCTGGCCAACATGGAATAGGTGGAATTCCAGCGAGTCGGCAGGTCGCACAACAGCCGATGTTCAGGCAAATGGAGGCGTTGCTGGAGTTTTTTTAAGCTAGCAGCAGCTACAGTTGACTTCCGAAAGTGAGCGCACAAGCGCCGCACTTTCACCAGTAGCTCTGCCAGGTTGGGGTAAGTCTTTAGAAATTTTTGGACTACCAGATTAAAAACGTGGGCCAGGCATGGTACGTGATTGAGTTCGGCAAGCTCCAGAGCCGCCACCAGGTTACGGCCGTTATCGCACACGACCATGCCTGGTCCTAGCTGCAGCGGCGACAGCCACATCTCCGTCTGCTGCAATATGGCGTCCCTCACCTCTGGGGCGCTGTGCTTCCTGTCGCCCAAGCTGATGAGCTTAAGCACCGCCTGCTGACGTCTCCCCGCGCCAGTGCTGCAACGCTTCCAGCTAGCGGCTGAGGGCGATGTTAAGGCAGAGGAGGAGGAGGAGGAAGAGGAGGGGGGTTTATCAGAACCCGTGCTGGCAATCTTGGGCGGGGGTGGTAGGTAGGCCGTCTCTGTTTGCGACCCCGTCCCCGCTTCCACAACATTCACCCAGTGTGCCGTCAAAGAGATGTATCGTCCCTGGCCGCAAGCGCTTGTCCACGAGTCGGTGGTCAAGTGGACCTTTGCGCTGACTGCGTACCTCAGGGCCCGCCTGATGTTACGCGACACGTGCTGGTGCAGGGCGGGGACGGCACTCCGGGAAAAGTAGTGGCGGCTGGGGACGGAATAGCGAGGTGCGGCAGCCGCCATCAGGTCGCGGAAGGCCTGCGTCTCCACAAGCCTAAACGGCAACATCTCCAGGGCCAGCAGTTTGGAGATGTGGCAGTTTAAGGCTTGGGCTTGGGGGTGACTCGAGGCGTACTTCCGCCTGCGGTCGAACGCCTGCGAGATGGACAGTTGTTGGGACGAGGAGTGTGAAGGTGCAGGCGAAGAGGCGGGGGAAGGGGAGGCTGAAGGAGAAGGCCCCAAAGTAGCCGAGGCAGAGGCAGATGTGGAGGTGTCCTGGCTGGAGGTCTGGACCGCAGTGGCAGCACACAACAAAGGGGAAGAGGCAGTGGCAGCAAGACCGGGCGCAGGTTGTATTGCGTTTGCTCTCTCCCACTCAGCCCAGTGCTTGACTTCCAAGTGACGCCGCATGCCTGAGGTGGTCAGATTGCTCTTCTCAGAGCCCCTACTCAGTTTTGAGTGGCAGAGTGTGCAAACCGCGCTCAGTTTGTCATCCGCACAAACATTAAAAAATCTCCACACCACAGAAGTACGAGGCCTCGATGGGGGAGCTTCGCGCGACTGCCCGCTGCCGGGAACAGCTTCGGCCCTGCTGGCTGTGGCCTCACTTCTCTGTCTGGACTGTCCTCTGCCTGTGGACATCCCTCTGCCTGTGGACATCCCTCTGCCTGTGGACATCCCTCTGCCTCTGGACATCCCTCTGCCTCTTGCTGCCTTTTTCGGTGCTGCGCAGACCACCACCTCTCCACTGCTTTCCCCGCTGGACATCACCCCTGGCCAAGTGGGGTCGGTCATTTCGTCATCCACCACCTCCTCTTCCTCACTCTGCTCCTCCTCCTGCCCACTGGACATTCCAACAGCCTCCCTTGATGGCAACTGCGTCTCATCATCATCATCGCTCATGATAACAGATGCTGGTTCAGGGTCCACATCAGCAGGAGATGGCGAAAACTCAAGTGTTTGGGCATCACTACAAACAAATTCCTCTGCTAGCTCCTGGGATTCTTCCGGCACATCTGAAAAAGGACCCGAAAAGAGCTCCTGGGAGGGGTCAATGGTGGGATGACTCTGTTGGCCAGGTGTGGAGGAAGGAGGGTCAGAGTGAGACTGTGTGGATGACTGGCTGGTGGACAACTGTGTGGAAGCGCTATCGGCTATCCATTGCACCACCTGTTCAACCTGCTCAGGCCTCAACAGCGGTGTAACCCGCCCCCTGCTTAACTGTCCCATAAAGGCAGGGATTCTGGATGAGTGGGATCCTGGCTGACCCTCACCAGCACGCATTGTATCCCCACTGGCTTCAACAAGGCCCCCAACAGCATTTCCGCGCCCCCGTCTTCGTCCTCGTCCTATTCCGCTAGCCCCCCTCCGCATTTTATTTTTTTTGGTTACAATATTTTGCCTTCACAGCCGTGTACTAACAGATCAGACGGTGTGTATTAACACCAGGTATATAAAATTATTTTGCAAGAGAACGCACAGTACAGTTGCCAATGAAAAGGCCTATATATTTTATATTTCGAGGTACACAGCCGTGTACTAACAGATCAGACGGTGTGTATTAACACCAGGTATATAAAATTATTTTGCAAGAGAACGCACAGTACAGTTGCCAATGAAAAGGCCTATATGTTTTATATTTCAAGGTACACAGCCGTGTACTAACTGTTCAGACGGTGTGTATTAACACCAGGTATATAAAATTATTTTGCAAGAGAACGCACAGTACAGTTGCCAATGAAAAGGCCTATATATTTTATATTTCGAGGTACACAGCCGTGTACTAATAGATCAGACGGTGTGTATTAACACCAGGTATATAAAATTATTTTGCAAGAGAACGCACAGTACAGTTGCCAATGAAAAGGCCTATATATTTTATATTTCAAGGTACACAGCCGTGTACTAACTTTTCAGACGGTGTGTATTAACACCAGGTATATAAAATTATTTTGCAAGAGAACGCACAGTACAGTTGCCAATGAAAAGGCCTATATATTTTATATTTCGAGGTACACAGCCGTGTACTAACTGTTCAGACGGTGTGTATTAACACCAGGTATGTAAAATTATTTTGCAAGAGAACGCACAGTACAGTTGCCAATGAAAAGGCCTATATATTTTATATTTCGAGGTACACAGCCGTGTACTAACTGTTCAGACGGTGTGTATTAACACCAGGTATGTAAAATTATTTTGCAAGAGAACGCACAGTACAGTTGCCAATGAAAAGGCCTATATATTTTATATTTCAAGGTACACAGCTGTGTACTAACAGATCAGACGGTGTGTATTAACACCAGGTATATAAAATTATTTTGCAAGAGAACGCACAGCACAGTTGCCAATGAAAAGGCCTATATATTTTATATTTCTAGGTGCACAGCCGTGTACTAACAGGTCAGACGGTGGGTATTTACACCTGGTATACAAAAAGGGTATTGCAGGCACCCAGAACACACAGAACCCAGAACACTAGAGCCAAATAAACTGTATTTTTAAAAAAAAAAAAAGTACACAGCCGTATACTGCCAGAAGATCAGATGGTGCATATACACACTAGGTATATAACAGGGTTTTGCAGCCAAAAAGAACGCAGAACATTAGTGCCAAATATAGTTTGGTATGTAGCAGAGCACCTAATACACCACTAATGCCTCTCTCTGTCCCTACTCCAGCAGCTATCCCTGAATACAGCAGCCGTTCTCTGTAAAGTGTATATTGTAGAAAAGCTATCACTGTACTGCACTATAGTAGCCCTGATAAGGGCTGTTAATCACGCTCCTGCCTGTCCAACAGCTAAAACCTGTCTCTCCCTTCTCCAGCCTCTGTCCCTGACTAAGTTCACGCAGCATATGCGAACGAGCAGGAAGAGCTGAGTTTTTATGATTCGAGGTCACATGGTTTTTCCAGCCAATGCATGTAGACGCCGTTTTCGCGCTGCCAGCGTGCTCAGCGGGCCTGTCATACCCCCCCTGCATGGTGATTGGTGGAAAAAGAGCGCCAGGGAAGGTGGGAGGGGAAACGAATTCTAAGTGCGCCATCGCCGTTATACTCAAACGAAATTGAGTACGCCGAATAGCATAGTATTCGATCGAATACCAGCTCGATCGAACACTACTCGCTCATCTCTAATAATTATACATCACAACAATGATAGTGCCAAAAAACAATATAAGCTCATAATACTTTAAGTGTGTCGCCATAATTAAAAACATGATAAGAGTATAGAAAATAAAAATAAGTACATGATTATCACAGTAAAAACCCATAATAATCTAAATCACAGCTAATTATAAATAACACCTACACACAAACCTGTGAAAATAATGTAGCTCTGTATCATGAATACGAGGTAGACTAATACATACATAAAGCTCGACAACCTGGCATTGTGCAAAGACCAGTACGCATGTCAAAGTGTACTGGTGGACAAGAGGAGAAGTCAGTGCGATCTACGCATGCCTGACATGCACATCGCATCAATAAAGTAAACAGCAGCTATTTTGCTAAAGGGAAAACTGAAGCTAGCTCACAACACTCAGTGAGCAAGTGCAATTTAGCAAAAGATGGGCTAAATGCTAGAAGTTTACAAATTATATATTAAGGGAACGTAATAAATAATATGGTCTTGCCAAATATCCATGCACTTAGGTTCTTAAGCAGCAAGGAGTAGTCAGAGATCTCCAGAAACAAGATGCACCAGGTGATTAAAGGTATCCAAATGAATGCTGAATGTCCCCCAATGGAATGGGGCTGGAAAGTCCACTCCTCAGAACTGCAATGTGCAATGGGGAAAGCAACAACGGGGGTCCCCAACTTCATGGAAGCCCCCATTAGAATGTCCCCCCAAAAAACACTCCACAGACTGGGGGATCAGTCAAAATGTGGTTCCAACACCCTCAATGGGAAAAACACCAAAGAATAAAGAATATAAAAATAAAAAAGAAAAATAAGAGAAGCAAAACTACATTCTCAGCAAACATAATAACAGGCTAATTCATAACAAAACACAAATAAATAAATGTAATCGGAAATTTTACATACAAAATAATAAAAAATATACCATATCCACCTCCGGAATCACACTCTAAAAAAGAAAGAGAAAAAAATACTGATGTGCATACGGTACAAATACTTATATAAGTGATATAGATAAAGAAGCTACTATACACATGAGGAAATCTAATGTACCCTTGGGGGGGCGAAGGTATGTCACCACTCGCAACAAACATCCCAATTTGAAGTCAGCATTCAGGCCATTAGGTTTGAGAGTATTCAATCTGTAAATCCATGCTGATCTATGCAGGGGTGGGATTAAAATGTTTAGAAAAAAGTAAATGCAACCAACCGGTGAATTGACCATACACGATCCTCAACCCAATTGAAACACAAAAATTTGTGAATATATGAAATGGGCATTAAAACTTAAAATTTAATAAATGCTTATAAAAAGGTATATAATTACCCCCAAGTTATACCAAAAAATTGTGCACATTTAAACAAAAAATGAATAAGGAAAATGAGGTAAAAATTCTTACCACCTCTTAATGATGGATGGTATCTTCATAAACAAGAAATCCTACTGTCGGGCAACCAATAAAGTGATGGGTATTCCGTAATTCATGCCAAGATTCCAGGGGACCAATGAGGCTTTCCCTATAATAAATAACCCTAAGGATGAAAGGGAAGGGAACTAGTCATCGAAGCACCCGCCCCGACAAGGGCGACCCCGTCAGGAACCCGACCCTGACAAGGTCCTGCCCCTAACTTATCTGACCCTGAAAAAAAGTCCCTAGATGACATGTTTCATCCACAATGGACTCATCAGGGGATTTGCCGAATGAGGGAAATTAAAGAATGACAGAATAATAAAACAAAGTAGGAAAAAAGGAAAAAACAGACAGCCCTAATTACAAAAAGGTGCGACCCTCTTCAGATACAACAGGGGAACCTAGGTATAGGGTAATAGGGCTGTGCCTAAATTAGCACACAGCGTTCTCCGCTAACCACCGTGAGACAGTGGCCACAAAATATAGCCACCAGGGGGTCAGTACACATACCATCTACCTGCAGTGGCAGCGTAAAATAACGGCAGATAAATAAAATAAGGGGAACCTGTAGTCCAGTGGGGGACCGTCCTATTCCCCAAACGAGGTCCCATGTGCTTGAGGTAGAGGCGCCTCTACCTCAAGCACTGGTATTGGTATAACTTGAGGGTAATTTAATTATATACCTTTTTATAAGCATGTATTAATTGTTAAGTTTTAATGCCCATTTCCTCAGATATTTTTGCAATTAAAATTTTTAACAACAGGTTCCCTACTGGCATCTAGCAGCTACATCGCCTACTCAGCTCCTGAGCGGGCGCCATCTTTAAAGTCTGGATATCTGTCGTCCATGAATGTCCAGAATGGGTGAAGGATAGGTCATCAATATTAGGAGCCCGAAAAACCCCTTTAATAGAATTATCTCTCCCGACACCCCCACACTTCAGAGTGCGATTGTTTTGTCAAAATTTCCTCATGATTAATTTTATTAGGAGCTTTATTTTTCCATTGTGTGCTTACCGCCAAATACTTTAAGGCTTTCATTTGCACAATGCAGTAAAACCTTCATATAAATGGAAATAACTCCGATATTTTTAAAGGGTTTAAAAATGACCTTCATAAACCAGATCGAGGGCTCCGCAGAGACAATTTTGTAAACAAGAATGTTCTTTCATGGAGAAAAATGTCAGCTTTACATTCTTTATAATGTTTTAAACTCTCCGGAACCAAAACTTTGTAAATAACAGTAGTCCTCGTCAGCAAAATAAGTTCATCTCTTCTCTTCTCAGAATACCAATGCGGAGCTCCGTGCTGATTTTATTGTCTTGCTTTTCTTTTTTCCTTTGAATGAAGAAGTCTTTATACGTTGACACCACCACATGCTTAAATTTTCATTTTAGAAAGCTGAGCAGCAAGGGGGAAGGATTTCTTTTCAAATACATCATAGGACTTGCTGCCTGTTGCTGAAATGTCCTCATTGGAACAGGAAAAAATAGCACAATTTGGAGAAAAGAAAATTTCAAACAAAAAGAGAAAATGAAAATATAAAAGTCGAAACATAGGTTGTTGCTAGGTATGATGTCAGTTACTCTCAACGATATGAATAAAATTTCGGAAAATGATCAAATATAAATGCTGATTCGTATGAATGCTTTTAAACTTTATAGAAAAAAAAGGTGCCAAATATAGGAAAGTGAAATTATTGGATGCACATCAGGAAATATGTGTCGGTTGGCTAATGTGAGTCATCAGACCATCAGAATGGATATCTACAGGTCAACATCAGCATCAGGCAAGCTTGGGTGAAAGCCAAAGCCCATAGGGCTTGGGGAGGCCCATGGTTATCTGGTTAAACATGCTCAATATTTGTCATGCCGCTGTCCTGTGCCTCTACAGGCTGAGTCAAAATTCTCAGGGCATCCTTTTATTTCAGAAATGAAAGGGGAACATTAAATATCTGAATTTTGAGTGCTGCCTCCATTTCCTACTATTGATTCCTGAAGAAGCACTGGACATTGCTCCAGGTGGGGTGTGTACTCTCTACACAGCAGGTGCTGTATTTATCTCTTTGGTTGTTAATGGGTGAGGGGGCTTATAAACACAGAAAGTTGCAACAACAACCGGGAACGTTCCCTGTTACATAGTTGCATAGTTAATACAGTTGAAAAAAGACATAAGTCCATCAAGTTCAAACAATGGATGGGTGGGGACGTGAATCCCAGAAGGAAGTGAGACTCAGATTTCTACACGTTTTCATAAGCATTAATGTCATTTACTTTTAAGAATTCATCTAAACCCTTTTTATAACCGTCCACTGTTCCTGCTGTGACCACGTCCTGAGGAAGCCTCTTCCACAGATTCACAGTTCTCACAATAAAGAAGCTTTGACGCCTCTAGAGACTGAACTTTTTCTTCTCCAGTCGGAGGCAGTGCCCCCTTGTCCTTTGAGGGCATAATCATGTCCCCCCTCAGATGTCTCATCTCAAGACTTAAATAAATGTAATTCTTCTACTTTTTCTTCATAACTAAGACCCTCCAGGCCCCTTATCAGTTTAGTTACTCTCCTCAGTACTATCTCCAGCTCTCCTCTGTACTCTCTCCATGACCCCCTTCCCATTAAAAAAAAATTGCCCTTGATCCAATATGGCAGCTTTCAAGATGGCAGCCATATTCTGGACTAAAAAGTCTAAAAGATAGGCCCTCTCACCCATTACTTGCTGGAGTATTCGCATATTTAATAGTGTTGAGCGAGCACCTCTGTGCTCTGGTGCTCTGGCCGAGCACTAGGGGTTGCTCGAGTGCTCGGCCGAGCACCCGAGCATAATGTTAGTCAATGGGACTAAACCAGGCACCCCCCGCTTGGAAGAGGGGAGGGTGTCTGGTTAATAGAAAATGGTCAGAATCGCGACTTCTCCTCTTTTACTCCTTTCACTCGTAAAAGTATGCTAATTAACTGAATTTGTACGCATTAGCGTACAAATCAACATTACAGTGCGTGGAAGAGACTCGAGCATTGCGCTTGAATACACTCTGTGTTCGGCCGAACACTGAGCGGACCCGAGCGTAGGCATGCTCGGCCGAACAGCAAGTTCGGCCGAGCATGCTTGCTCAACACTAATATTTAATTTTCCCTTTCGTTTCCGGAATAAAAGGGTGTCCTGAGACTTTTGACTCCCTGTATTTCCCAAAGGCTGATATAAACCTGGAGTCAACCCTGAAATCTCCTGTATAAGAAGAAAATTAGGCTGCAAAACTCAAAATATGTGCAGATTGGCTCAGGTCAGTCATCACACGATCATAATGGACATCTTCAGGCCAACATCAGCACCAGGCAAGCCTAGTTGAAAGTATTGCTGCTCACTATGTGTGTTTTTTAACATTTGATATGAAATAAAGAAGATTTGTGCTCGCTGGATCCCGCTTTTTGTTTCTGCTTGGATTATCCTGTGTGTGAACTCGCAGTGGATCCGTGCTGGAGTGTGCCGCATTGCCCTGATATCTGTAAGCCCGATTTTATTTTCATCACATCGGGCCTGGGTGAAAACCAGAGTCCAATGGGCTTGTTCGATAATTGTCAAGTCGATAGATGCGTAGACATAGGGCTCACTGCACCTCAGTTGCCCAAGGACCCACATAAGCCTGAAATCAGTCATCATACCTCCATTGTGGGATGAAATATGTGCAGGCTGCCTCATGTGACTTGAGTCTTAGACTTGAAGGGAATAAACATCCCCAGTGCCAACAGAAACAGCTCTCAGATGTTTCTATGACTCCCTTAGGGCTGTATGGTGCAGGAACATGTACTGTATGCATCTAATATTATGTGATGTCATAGGGTTGATGATTATGTTAATACCAGCTTGGGGACACTTTTGGTTTGCAAATACATAAAGTTGTACTAAGACCTGGGGAAATACAAGTTGTGTGTGTAAATGCACTGGTAAAGACAGAGAAGCTTGCCAATGCCACGCCGGCACCCAGCACTCAAGACACAAACAGTTGTCCCTTTCCTTAGATTTCCTCTTGGCTCAGTAAATCCAAGGAAGTGTGGCGCGAGATGATCAGCTTTGTGACACTCTGTTGGGACATGTCTATGCTATATATGTGACCACCTAGTGGTCGTGTGATGTGATTTGCAGCTTGTCAAGGCTTTTTACAGCATATTGATATTGAATTTATAGTGTGAAAACTACTGCAGTTTGCAAATTGTGGATAATCTGGACATGTCTGTAACCTACCAGCCACCAGCCTATGTACAATATTTAGGCTGTTCAGCTAAAATGAGCGTAGAGGTGGATGTCATTTTATGGCCCTGGAGAATATGTGTTGGTTACCTTATCCTGATACTTATTGATATATTGTATATAGACATGTATTTCTTTTTCATTGTTTGTACTTTACCTTGATACCATGATGAGCGAGTTTATTTTAAACTAATCAGATTCAGTACAAATTTTGAAAAAAATTTGAGTTGCATCCAAATCAGAATTATTGGTAATTCGATTTGGCTGAATTTTTGGAAGAGAGGAAAAAAAAAACTATATATTTTTTTTTCTAAAAAACAAAAACAAAACTTAGAAACAGAGAAATAATATCTTAGGAGGCCTCAAGGTGCCATACTCAAATTTTCAAACCAATTGGAGCACTTTCTATTTAGGTGGATTCGACCAAACCTGAATTAAATCCAAATCGAAACATCGATTTGTTCATTTGTACATGATTCTCTCTTCCATGTATTATACATCTAGGTATAGGTAGAAATAATCGTTTGGTACTCTGAAATAATGTGGTGCTTGTATCTTGGGTTGTAGGCCTATATATCCAAGTAGAAGTGGATTATCTCACTTTTTGATGCTAATAAATCTTCACTTTATTGCCATAAGTCAAATGCAAGCAGATACGACGCGTTTCAGCAAAACAGCCTTTTTCAACAGCCTTGTACCGTTATAATTCGCTGATTTTTATAATAATAATAATGAACTAAAGATATGATTTTTTAATGGCATTTTGTGGCATTGGTTGAGTCCTTTGCACCCTAGATTTTTGGTGCCATACATGTTGATTCCTACTATTTCTACTTACTAGAATGTGGATGGATCTCCGCCAGACCCCATTATACTTAATGGGACCAGAGGACATTGCGTCTGCATCTGGCAGTGCAGGATGCGGTGAATTCCAGCAGGCTGTTCTCTGCCGTAACAGCCTGCTGGAATTCACACCACAGTTGTGAAACTAGCCTTGCTTCTCTTGGTGCATATTTTATCAATCTGTACTAGCAATATTCTTTTCTCACAAAAAGATTTTCAACTTTCTGCATATAAATGTGACCCTTGTGTATTTTTATTTTCCTAGAAATTACCTACAGTTGGGTGTTGAATGAATATCCCTCTTTTGTGGCTGAAGACAGTCGGCGCTTCATCTCTCAGGAGACAGGAAACCTCTACATCTCCAAAGCTCAGGCATCCGATGTGGGCAGCTATATATGCCATGTAAAAAATGTCCTCACCAACACGAGAGTCATGAGCCCCCCGACACCACTAACCCTGCGCAATGATGGTAAGTCCTTCATCTCTCTAATATGTGTTTAAGGTTTGTGTAGAGTAAATTTGCAAACCCCCCCACCTCCATCTTAGGCTACTTTCACACTAGCTTGTTACATAAATTGGTATGCTCACCGAAATCCAACTCATTTGTAGCTAGGCCTGCTTTCTACCAGCCAGCAAGGAACTTAATCAACATAATACATGCAAATTGGTCTTCTCACAACACCTAACCACTAATTCATAAAAGCATTAAAAACATTTATTTCATCCCCCAAACACTGCGCTGTAGCCTTAGATTACCACTCCTTGTCATTATCATTGGTGCAAACTGTCATAATTTATATTGTATGTCCAGTTTGCCATCAGCAGTAGCATTCTGAAGTCCCCTGGAGGAACTAAAATTATGAAATAAATGTTAATAAAGTTTTAAAAAATACAAAGTAAAAAACAAAGCTTTTTTTTTTTTATAAAAGCGAGTTTTATTTTGTCAAAGTGCCAAACATACAGACATGTATGTATGGCATTGCAGCAATGATATCCCATGTGATTCACCTAACTTGTGATAACTTTATGTAATTCGAACAGTAAGGGCCCATTCACACTACTGTGTGAATGGATCCGCATCTATTCCGCAATATTATGGAATAGATGCGGCCCCATTCACTTCTATTACAGCCGCGGCTCCGCAATAAATGATAGAACATGTCCTATTCTTGTCCGCAAGAGCAGACAAGAATAGGCATTTTGAACGGGGCGCCCAGCCGTGTGTTCCGCAATTTACTATGGCCGTCTGAACGGCCCCTAAGTATCATAAAAAATATACAAGAAATAACAGCAGAATTGCTTTTTCCACCTAATCCTCCCTCCAAAAAATAATGTGAATCAATATGAAGTCCAAAATGGTACCAATGAAAACTACATCTCAGCCTGGAAAAAATAAGCTCTCATATGACTACTTTGATGTTCAGAATGAAAACGATTCTCAAACACTAGAAGAGTAATCCCTTCTGGGGCAAACAGACAAACAAAGGCTTCAAATTACTTTTAATAGAGCAAAAGTGTCTCAAAACAACAAGTTAATACCCTTGTGGGCTGAAGCGCAATAAAGGCTCTTGCATAGGCACAGAGGTATTTATCCTGTTTACAGCGCCAACTTATCAAGTAACCCAGGAGGAGTGCGAAGAGGAAAAGACTAGTAGTGGACAGGATGAGGGTGGTAGTCATGGTGTTCACATGAAAGGGCTTCTCTCCACCAAGGCCTACTCACTGCAAGGGCTGGAGCAGTGACAAGAGGCTGGTTAGACCGCACTCAGAGGCAAACTAGCTGAGTCTCTCTCTTCTTAAAGAAGAATTATTATCTCTTCCTAAAGAATTATTATATAGCGCTGACATATTCCATACCACTTTACAGACATTAGCATCCAACTGCCCCCAATGGGACTCACAATCTAAGTTCCCTATCAGTATGTCTTTGGAGTGTGGGGGGAAACCCACACAAAGACAGGGAGAACAACAAACTCCATGCAGATGTTGTCCTTGGTCAGATTCGAACCTAGGACCCCAACGCTGCAAGGCACCAGTGCCCCACTGAGCCAACAACTGAGCTAACAATTTTGCCTATTCTGCCTTGGGGTGATGAATGTCTTAATGTGTTCCCTCCTGCCTTGCAGAGACTTGGGTTATGCTGACGGATGCCTTAACCTGTTATCCCCCCACCCTTGTAGAGAGTTGGGTTATGGTGATGGGTATCTTACTGCTGTCTGGAATGCTGTAGCTTGGTTTTCAGTAGCCCTTGGACCTATCTGGTTCCTCACAGAGGAGATGGATTTCTGGTCCTAAGGCCCTAAGGATCGGGAGCTGATGGAAAGTGCTCCTTCACTCCTCACAAGCTTAGTTGGCTCTCACCTCCTGACAGGAAGTCAGACCAGCCCACTCCTATAAAGGGGAGGGAAGTAGGTGGATGGAGTGGTTAGTTCCATTCCCAGTGCCACTCATAAGCCATCTGCTGGTGTAACAGTACATATGACATAGGTAAAACAGCATAATTCACAACAAGCAAAACAATAGTACTACAAACCAAATTGCAAATATCCTGTCTAAGAAGGTATTTCACAGACCTCCTCAGACTGAAGACTTGTTAGATCACCTACATAAATAGCTAGGCCAGGCTGGAAACCTAAGACCTAGTTCTGGGTTGTGAGGCCCATAACCTATGTCTTCTCCTCACAGATGAATCAATAGACTGACTAGACTGGTAAGGAAGCAGAAGCTCAAAACTAGCTTGGTGCCATCCTCTTTCCAGAAGGTTCTACCTAGAAAAAATAGAAACATGCCCTAGCTAGAGAAGTATACACCCAAGACATGTTTAGAGACACCAAGAGACAGGTGAACTGCGCAAATTACAGAGCATACTCATATTGACGTGGGAATTTTTTAAGATATATCAACCACCATTAAATATTGTACACCTAGTAATGTCTTAGTGGGGAACGATGTTGTGTTTGTTGTTGATGGAAGACAATAAGGAGGCGAATTGGGGTTGCAGCTGCAGTATCTCTCTGTCTGTGAGACTAGATGCTATGTGAGAGGAGGACAGGACGTAAGAGACTTCTGATTGGCTTAGAGCACATGACACAATGCTGACATCACACCAGGAAGACTTCACCCACTTAGCAAACATGGGGGGAGAAATTATATGGATATAGAAAAAGATGCAAAATGCACACATGTCCGCCTGCACTCCATCTGTTGCTGCACTAATTTATTGAATCGCCGTCCAGGCCTCCTATTTTATAGTCCCATTTTCATGTTTGATGTGTTCTTCTATGAAGCATGAATAAAATGACCTTCAATTGACCTTTAATAGCTAAATGCTATAATGGGCTTCTCCATGTTCATATCTTCTGATTTATAGGAAAGGGCCGGTGAGGCAGATTTATGAGACCCCACTAATCATGCCATAGCCCCCTTCCCTTATATTTTCATCTATGAAAATAGAGAGAGATATTAAATCATTATGTCACTTTCTACTCAATTCTGTGAATTCAGCTGTTATCAATCTTAAACTTCCTTACACATCTCAAAGGGAAACTTATCTTCATGATACTAAGCAAATTAAATAAAAACATCAAGAAAAAAAAATCCTTGAATAGTTTCTCACTGAAATGAATATCTCATTTGTAGAATGTCCTTGACTATCATTCATTCTGTGCAATTCAATTTCACCTCCAGCGAGCTTATAAAAACAATTTAATATTCCATCTATAAAAAAAGATTAGAAGTTCCCTTTTGTAATAAAACATTACTATATTAACTTTCTGCACTCTTATTGGTAATTTATAGAAAGTCATTTTTTATTTGGAACCCAATGGAGATAACCAAATATTAAGCCTTTTATCAACTGGATCATTTTATTTGTTGAATAGGTAGCATCGTATTTGCTAAGGACATGCATACTATGTTGGTAGACTAAGCAGCTGCTTTGCATGGAGAGAAAGGGCTCTGCTCTAGTTGGTCTCCTCCCGAGGAACTGTATTGTTAGAAAACAACAGGATGTCCAAAAAATCATGGAAAGTGCACAGAAGGGGGAAAACTTGGGAACAAAATGGCATTCTGGTCTTCGCATTAAAAAGTTTTTTCCAAGACTTTAATACTGATGACTAGAGATGAGCGAGTAGTGAAATATTCGAAAGTTCGAAATTCGATTCGAATAGACCGCGAAATTCGACTATTCGACCGGATATCGAATCCCATTAAAGTCTATGGGAAAAAAATGCTCGCCACTTGGAAATCTCAATTCGACCACTTGGAGGTCACCAAGTCCACCCTGGAACCTCAGAAAAGGATGCCAACACTGCTGGAATGCAACTGGGACAGCAGGGGAAGCATGTCTGGGTGCATATAACGCGCCCAAGTCGCACTATTACGCCACTATCACAGCCTCTCAACAATACACTCCAAACACAATCTAACCTCTCTGTAAAGTGAGACCATACAAAGAAACCTTCTTTCCTCTACATTGCCATGGACCCCAAGCCAAACTAGACAAAAAAGAAGATAAAATTCTGCACCCCTTAAAATCACGTTGCCTATGACAACCACAGATGGCATAGGCAAGGGGGAAAGCAAATAGACCCCACCCCTAATTGTCATTGTGTGTGTGTGTGTGTGAGATGTGGTCAGACATGTCTTCTTTAAAATGTAAAAACAACTCAAACACATGCAGAAGCCTTAAAATGCCCAAATTGTTGGCGCTTGAGATGTCAGTGACCCGACCTGGCCCAGTGTCATGTCTAGCAGGTAAAGCAGTGGGGATGTTGAGGGATGCGTAGGACCACAAAAGGCAGGAAGAGGCCGTGGGCTGGCCAGAGGCTCATGGAAAATTTTGTGGAGGCCCAAGAGGTGAGACGTCTTAAAAATTGTGTGGAGGCTAAAGAGGTGAGACGTATTAAAAATTATGTGGAGGCCCAAGAGGTGACACCTCTTAAAAATTATGTGGAGGCCCGAGAGGTGACACCTCTTAAAAATTATGTGGAGGCCCGAGAGGTGAGACCTCGAAAACGTTTTGTGGAGGCCCAAGAGGTGACACCTCTTAAAAATTATGTGGGAGGCCCAAGAGGTGACACCTCTTAAAAATTATGTGGAGGCCCAAGAGGTGACACCTCTTAAAAATTATGTGGAGGCCCAAGAGGTGACACCTTTTAAAGGCTGCAGTTATCCACAGATTTGCATGCAATGTAAAATGGTTACACTCATTTTATAAAGGCAACTATCATGAAAAATCAGTTTAAATGTATTGAGGGCAGCACAGAGTATTTCTACAGAGGAAGGAGTATTCTTTTTATTTTTTTTCCTTTTTTTTATATGTATATGCTGTTGCATATAGGGGAGACGTGTTAAAAATTATGTGGAGGCCCAAGAGGTGAGACCTCTTAAACATTTTGTGGAGGCCCAAGAGGTGAGACCTCTTAAACATTTTGTGGAGGCCCAAGAGGTGAGCCATAAATATAAAAATTGTTCTTATTTACGGAGCAATTCTACGGCGGTTAAGGAGGAGGAGGAGGAGGTGGAGGAGGAAATGGCACTTCATACAGATGGCACTTCACTTTTGGCTGCTTTCCACTGTTAACCTCTTAAACCTTTTGTGGAGGCCCAAGAGGTGTTGCTTTTAAAGGCTGCAGTTATCCACAGATTTGCATGCAATGTAAAATGGTTACACTCATTTTATAAAGGCAACTATCATGAAAAATCAGTTTAAATGTATTGAGGGCAGCACAGAGTATTTCTACAGAGGAAGGAGTATTCTTTTTATTTTTTTTCCTTTTTTTTATATGTATATGCTGTTGCCTTCAGTATATGAGAGTTGATTTCATGATGCTACTGCAGCCACTTAAAACGTTTTAAGTCTTGTTTTGTTTTTTTGAATACTGAGAATGCTATTTTGTACCAGATTTTGTATGTAAAGACTGAACACATTAAAATGAGAATGTTACCAAAATTATAATTTATAATTTATTTACCTTTTGTGGAGGCCCAAGAGGTGAGACCTCTTAAAAATTATGTGGTGGCCCAAGAGGTGAGACCTCTTAAAAATTATGTGGTGGCCCAAGAGGGGAGACCCGTTAAAAATTATGTGGAGGCCCAAGAGGTGAGACCTGTTAAACATTTTGTGGAGGCCCAAGAGGTGAGACGTGTTAAACCTTTTGTGGAGGCCCAAGAGGTGAGACCTCTTAAAAATTATGTGGTGGCCCAAGAGGGGAGACCCCGTTAAAAATTATGTGGAGGCCCAAGAGGTGAGACCTCTTAAACATTTAGCGCAGGCCCAAGAGGTGAGCCATAAATATATAAATTGTTCTTATTTACGGAGCAATTCTACGGCGGTTAAGGAGGAGGAGGAGGAGGAAATGGCACTTCATACATATGGCACTTTACTTTTGGCTGCTTTCCACGGTTGGAGAAGCAAAGTCCGGGTCAATCCACTTGCTGTTCATTTTGATTAGCGTCAGCCTGTCGGCACTGTCGGTTGACAGGCGGCTGCGCTTATCGGTGATAATGCCCCCGGCAGCGCTGAACACCCTTTCTGATAGCACGCTGGCGGCAGGGCAGGCAAGCACCTCCAAGGCATACAGGGACAGTTCCAGCCACGTGTCCAACTTGGAGACCCAGTAAGTGTAGGACGCCGAGGGATCGGGGAGGACAGGGTTACGGTCTGCCAGGTACTCCCGCAACATCCGCCGATACTTGTCCCTCCTGCTGATAGCGGGCCCCGCAGTGATGGAAGTTGCACGAGGGGGTGCCATGAACGTGTCCCACACCTTGGAGAGTGTTCCCCTGGTGGCTGTGGGCCTGATCGATGTTGTGGGACTCTGGGAGACCCTCTCCTCTCTGCCGCCAGCGATGCTGGGTGGGAAAATCTCCATCATGTTCTGCACGAGTTCCCTCTGGTATTCCAGCAATCGATTCGTCCTCTCCTCTACCGGAATAAAAGAGGAGACGTTATCTTTATACCGGGGGTCCAGGATTGCGAAGACCCAGTACAGTTTGTTCTCCACTATCCGGACAACACGTGTGTCCCGGGAAAAGCAGCCCAGCATGAAGTCAGCCATGTGTGCCAGACTCTGAATAGGCATGACGTCACTGCCCCCACCAGAAGGATCACTTGCCATTTCCTCCTCTTCCTCTTCCGCCTCCTCTCCGCCCCATCCGCGCTGAACCAATGGGACGCGCACAGCCTGACTGCTACCCTCGCCGCCAGCATCCTCCTCCTCTTCCACAGCCACCTCCACGTCGTCCTCCTCCTCCTCATCCTCCTCCTCCTGCAACTGCCACCGTGAAGCAGACAAAAGTGTGGTCTGACTGTGTAGCTCCGTTGCGTCTCCTCCTACCCCCGTCTCCTCTGCGTGCAATGCGTTCTCCCTTATTGCGATGAGGGATTCTTTAAGGACGCATAGGAGCGGGATGGTTACGCTCACTATAGCGTCCTCGCTGCTGACCTTCTTGGTGGACTCCTCAAAGATACGCAGTACATCGCATACGTCTGCCATCCATGGCCACTCGTGGTTGGCAAACTGAGGGAGCTGAGTTGGAGGCACGCGTGGATTATTAATCTGGTACTCCATCAATGCTCTCTGCTGCTCACACACCCTGGCCAACATGGAATAGGTGGAATTCCAGCGAGTCGGCAGGTCGCACAACAGCCGATGTTCAGGCAAATGGAGGCGTTGCTGGAGTTTTTTTAAGCTAGCAGCAGCTACAGTTGACTTCCGAAAGTGTGCGCACAAGCGCCGCACTTTCACCAGTAGCTCTGCCAGGTTGGGGTAAGTCTAAAATTTTAAATTTAAAATTTTTGGACTACCAGATTAAAAACGTGGGCCAGGCATGGTACGTGATTGAGTTCGGCAAGCTCCAGAGCCGCCACCAGGTTACGGCCGTTATCGCACACGACCATGCCTGGTCCTAGCTGCAGCGGCGACAGCCACATCTCCGTCTGCTGCAGTATGGCGTCCCTCACCTCTGGGGCGCTGTGCTTCCTGTCGCCCAAGCTGATGAGCTTAAGCACCGCCTGCTGACGTCTCCCCGCGCCAGTGCTGCAACGCTTCCAGCTAGCGGCTGAGGGCGATGTTAAGGCAGAGGAGGAGGAGGAGGAAGAGGAGGGGGGTTTATCAGAACCCATGCTTGCAATCTTGGGCGGGGGTGGTAGGTAGGCCGTCTCTGTTTGCGACCCCGTCCCCGCCTCCACTACATTCACCCAGTGTGCCGTCAAAGAAATGTATCGTCCCTGGCCGCAAGCGCTTGTCCATGAGTCGGTGGTCAAGTGGACCTTTGCGCTGACTGCGTACCTCAGGGCCCGCCTGATGTTACGCGACACGTGCTGGTGCAGGGCGGGGACGGCACTCCGGGAAAAGTAGTGGCGGCTGGGGACGGAATAGCGAGGTGCGGCAGCCGCCATCAGGTCGCGGAAGGCCTGCGTCTCCACAAGCCTAAACGGCAACATCTCCAGGGCCAGCAGTTTGGAGATGTGGCAGTTTAAGGCTTGGGCTTGGGGGTGACTCGAGGCGTACTTCCGCCTGCGGTCGAACGCCTGCGAGATGGACAGTTGTTGGGACGAGGAGTGTGAAGGTGCAGGCGAAGGGGCGGGGGAAGGGGAGGCTGAAGGAGAAGGCCCCAAAGTAGCAGAGGCAGAGGCAGAGGCAGATGTGGAGGTGTCCTGGCTGGAGGTCTGGACCGCAGTGGCAGCACACAACAAAGGGGAAGAGGCAGTGGCAGCAAGACCTGGCGCAGTTTGTATTGCGTTTGCTCTCTCCCACTCAGCCCAGTGCTTGAATTCCAAGTGACGCCGCATGCCTGAGGTGGTCAGATTGCTCTTCTCAGAGCCCCTACTCAGTTTTGAGTGGCAGAGTGTGCAAACCGCGCTCAGTTTGTCATCCGCACAAACATTAAAATATCTCCACACCACAGAAGTACGAGGCCTCGATGGGGGAGCTTCGCGCGACTGGCCGCTGCCGGGAACAGCTTCGGCCCTGCTGGCTGTGGCCTCACTTCTCTGTCTGAACTGTCCTCTGCCTGTGGCCATCCCTCTGCCTGTGGACATCCCTCTGCCTGTGGACATCCCTCTGCCTCTTGCTGCCTTTTTCGGTGCTGCGCAGACCACCACCTCTCCACTGCTTTCCTCGCTGGACATCACCCCTGGCCAAGTGGGGTCGGTCATTTCGTCATCCACCAGCTCCTCTTCCACTTCCTCACTCTGCTCCTCCTCCTGCCCACTGGACATTCCAACAGCCTCCCTTGATGGCAACTGCGTCTCATCATCATCATCGCTCATGATAACAGATGCTGGCTCAGGGTCCACATCAGCAGGAGATGGCGAAAACTCCAGTGTTTGGGCATCACTACAAACAAATTCCTCTGCTAGCTCCTGGGATTCTTCCGGCACATCTGAAAAAGGACCCGAAAAGAGCTCCTGGGAGGGGTCAATGGTGGGATGACTCTGTTGGCCAGGTGTGGAGGAAGGAGGGTCAGAGTGAGATTGTGTGGATGACTGGCTGGTGGACAACTGTGTGGAAGCGCTATCGGCTATCCATTGCACCACCTGTTCAACCTGCTCAGGCCTCAACAGCGGTGTAACCCGCCCCCTGCTTAACTGTCCCATAAAGGCAGGGATTCTGGATGAGCGGGATCCTGGCTGAACCTCACCAGCACACATTGTATCCCCACTGGCTTCAACAAGGCCCCCAACAGCATTTCCGCGCCCCCGTCCTCGTCCACGTCCTATTCCGCTAGCCCCCCTCCGCATTTTATTTTTTTTTGGTTACAATATTTTGCCTTCACAGCCGTGAAATTAGTTTGCAAGAGAACGCACAGTACAGTTGCCAGTTAAGGCCTATATATTGTATTTTTCAAGGTACACAGCAGTGTATTAAGTGATCAGACGGTGTGTATGAACACCAGTTATGAGAAATTACTTTGCAAGAGAACGCACAGTACAGTTGCCAGTTAAGGCCTATATATTGTATTTTTCAAGGTACACAGCAGTGTATTAAGTGATCAGACGGTGTGTATGAACACCAGTTATGAGAAATTACTTTGCAAGAGAACGCACAGTACAGTTGCCAGTTAAGGCCTATATATTGTATTTTTCAAGGTACACAGCAGTGTATTAAGTGATCAGACGGTGTGTATGAACACCAGTTATGAGAAATTACTTTGCAAGAGAACGCACAGTACAGTTGCCAGTTATAAGGCCTATATATTGTATTTTTCAAGGTACACAGCCGTGTATTAAGTGATCAGACGGTGTGTATAAACACCAGTTATGAGAAATTACTTTGCAAGAGAACGCACAGTACAGTTGCCAGTTAAGGCCTATATATTGTATTTTTCAAGGTACACAGCAGTGTATTAAGTGATCAGACGGTGTGTATGAACACCAGTTATGAGAAATTACTTTGCAAGAGAACGCACAGTACAGTTGCCAGTTATAAGGCCTATATATTGTATTTTTCAAGGTACACAGCCGTGTATTAAGTGATCAGACGGTGTGTATGAACACCAGTTATGAGAAATTACTTTGCAAGAGAACGCACAGTACAGTTGCCAGTTATAAGGCCTATATATTGTATTTTTCAAGGTACACAGCCGTGTATTAAGTGATCAGACGGTGTGTATGAACACCAGTTATGAGAAATTACTTTGCAAGAGAACGCACAGTACAGTTGCCAGTTAAGGCCTATATATTGTATTTTTCAAGGTACACAGCAGTGTATTAAGTGATCAGACGGTGTGTATGAACACCAGTTATGAGAAATTACTTTGCAAGAGAACGCACAGTACAGTTGCCAGTTATAAGGCCTATATATTGTATTTTTCAAGGTACACAGCCGTGTATTAAGTGATCAGACGGTGTGTATGAACACCAGTTATGAGAAATTACTTTGCAAGAGAACGCACAGTACAGTTGCCAGTTAAGGCCTATATATTGTATTTTTCAAGGTACACAGCAGTGTATTAAGTGATCAGATGGTGTGTATGAACACCAGTTATGAGAAATTACTTTGCAAGAGAACGCACAGTACAGTTGCCAGTTATAAGGCCTATATATTGTATTTTTCAAGGTACACAGCCGTGTATTAAGTGATCAGACGGTGTGTATGAACACCAGTTATGAGAAATTACTTTGCAAGAGAACGCACAGTACAGTTGCCAGTTATAAGGCCTATATATTGTATTTTTCAAGGTACACAGGCCTTTTATTAAATGATCAGACGGTGTGTATGAACAACAGTTATGAGAAATTACTTTGCAAGAGAACGCACAGTACAGTTGCCAGTTATAAGGCCTATATATTGTATTTTTCAAGGTACACAGCCGTGTATTAAGTGATCAGACGGTGTGTATGAACACCAGTTATGAGAAATTACTTTGCAAGAGAACGCACAGTACAGTTGCCAGTTATAAGGCCTATATATTGTATTTTTCAAGGTACACAGCCGTGTATTAAGTGATCAGACGGTGTGTATGAACACCAGTTATGAGAAATTACTTTGCAAGAGAACGCACAGTACAGTTGCCAGTTAAGGCCTATATATTGTATTTTTCAAGGTACAAAGCAGTGTATTAAGTGATCAGACGGTGTGTATGAACACCAGTTATGAGAAATTACTTTGCAAGAGAACGCACAGTACAGTTGCCAGTTATAAGGCCTATATATTGTATTTTTCAAGGTACACAGCCGTGTATTAAGTGATCAGACTGTGTGTATGAACACCAGTTATGAGAAATTACTTTGCAAGAGAACGCACAGTACAGTTGCCAGTTATAAGGCCTATATATTGTATTTTTCAAGGTACACAGCCGTGTATTAAGTGATCAGACGGTGTGTATGAACACCAGTTATGAGAAATTACTTTGCAAGAGAACGCACAGTACAGTTGCCAGTTAAGGCCTATATATTGTATTTTTCAAGGTACACAGCAGTGTATTAAGTGATCAGACGGTGTGTATGAACACCAGTTATGAGAAATTACTTTGCAAGAGAACGCACAGTACAGTTGCCAGTTATAAGGCCTATATATTGTATTTTTCAAGGTACACAGGCCTTTTATTAAGTGATCAGACGGTGTGTATGAACACCAGTTATGAGAAATTACTTTGCAAGAGAACGCACAGTACAGTTGCCAGTTAAGGCCTATATATTGTATTTTTCAAGGTACACAGCAGTGTATTAAGTGATCAGACGGTGTGTATGAACACCAGTTATGAGAAATTACTTTGCAAGAGAACGCACAGTACAGTTGCCAGTTAAGGCCTATATATTGTATTTTTCAAGGTACACAGCAGTGTATTAAGTGATCAGACGGTGTGTATGAACACCAGTTATGAGAAATTACTTTGCAAGAGAACGCACAGTACAGTTGCCAGTTAAGGCCTATATATTGTATTTTTCAAGGTACACAGCAGTGTATTAAGTGATCAGACGGTGTGTATGAACACCAGTTATGAGAAATTACTTTGCAAGAGAACGCACAGTACAGTTGCCAGTTATAAGGCCTATATATTGTATTTTTCAAGGTACACAGCAGTAGTGCCAAATATAGTTTGGTATGTAGCAGAGCACCTAATACACCACTAATGCCTCTCTCTGTCCCTACTCCAGCAGCTATCCCTGAATACAGCAGCCGTTCTCTGTAAAGTCTATATTGTAGTAAGCTATCACTGAAGTCCACTGTAGTAGCCCTGATAAGGGCTTTTAATCACGCTCCTGCCTGTCCAACAGCTAAAATCTGTCTCTCCCTTCTCCAGCCTCTGTCCCTGACTAAGTTCACGCAGCATATGCGTACGAGCCGGAAGAGCTGAGTTTTTAATATTCGAGGTCACATGGTTTTTCCAGCCAATGCATGTAGACGCTGTTTTCGCGCTGCCAGCGTGCTCAGCGTGCCTGTCATACCCCCCCTGCATGGTGATTGGTGGAAAAAGAGCGCCAGGGAAGGTGGGAGGGGAAACGAATTCTAAGTGCGCCATCGCCGTTATACTCGAAAGAAATCGAGCACGCCGAATATCGTAGTATTCGATCGAATACCAGCTCGATCGAACACTACTCGCTCATCTCTACTGATGACTTATCCTCTGGATAGGTCATCAGTGTCTGATCGGTGGTGGTTTGTCACCTGGGACTCCCGCTGATCAGCTGTTTGAGAAGGAGCTGGTGCTCCTGTGAGTGCTGCAGCCTTCTCCCTGCTTACCAAGCACAGTGCCGTACTCTGTATAGTGGCTATGTTTGGTATTGCGCTCAGCCCCATTCACTTCTAAGGGCTGAACTGCACCTAGGCCGATGAACATGTACGTCACTGGCCTAGGGAAAGCTCTGCGAGAAGGCCGAGGCTCTACTGGGAGTGCCAGTGCCTTCTCGAACATCTGATCAGTGGGGGATCCAAGTGTCAGACCACTACCGATCAGTTACTGATGACCTATCCTGAGATACTTCGACTAAAAAGTTGATTGGCAGACCCCCACTGATTTGATAGGAGTCCAGGTCATGTGAGCTAACAATGTACAAATGCAAGACATAAGCAGCTCTAGACGTGTCAGGTGGAGGAATACTGGCTTTGGGACTCTTTACTATAGGTCATACACTTGCCATCACACTTGACACCAGTTTTCAGTGAACAGTTGAAGGCTTGTAGGGTTGATGCTTGAGAGAAGTTGAAATTTGTGATAGGTTAGAGTGAAATTTGATTCTTTGGTTTTCAGCAAGTGGAAGGATGACTGATTAATTTTAGTAAGAGGAAATTCAAAAAAGCCAGAGTAGATGTTGGACTTTAATCCACAGCAGCAAGGTCAAAGATTTGTTTCACTGAGGTTGTATGGACATTATAAAAGTCGACAACATCTTGAGACCTCTAAAAGGGGCTACCTCTCTGGAGGACCTAGTTCAACCATTCATCATATGTAACATAGTAACATAGTAACATAGTTTATAAGGCCGAAAAAAGACATCTGTCCATCCAGTTCGGCCTGTTATCCTACAAGTTGATCCAGAGAAAGGCAAAAAAAAACCTGTGAGCCATTTATTGGAATGCCTGGCATCAATAATATTCGTCCACTGTAAGGCAAATGTATGTAGATCAGCTGATTACCGGGGCAAACACTGAGCCAGCTGTCTTTATGACACAACCAGGGGTGCACCACCAATGAGGCCAGGTAAGGCGATTGCCTCAGACGGCAAGACCTAGAGACAAGCAGGGACAGTGGCAGGGCTGTGGGAATATCTCTCTATATTCAACTGTATCACAGTATGCCTTAGACAGTAGGGCTGGAGGGGTTGGGCACCGTTTCGGTTTCAGGCAGCACAAAGGCTAGGTGCCCCTCTGGAGACAACCCCTTTGATTGGGTGCTAAGCAAACAACATACCAGCTCAATTCTGCATTATCATCCACAATGTCCCTTATTCAGCCATGACCCCCCATTAAGTGCTCGATCTATAAAGTATATCAGTTGTTTGGTCCATTAAAGGTAACTACAAATGACCTATAAACCAAATATTTCAGTTAAGCCATGATGACTGCTCGTTTCTCTGTGCACTAAACTCTTTGTTGTTGAAAGTTAAAGCAGTCTTTATATATGATGTCCTTACTTCAGGATCGTAACCTGTAACACACCTATGTACCAAAGGACACGGGCTGTAAAGCTTTACAACTCAAGTATTAACAGAAAGAATAAGAATTATTGGAAGTTATAAATGTAGCTAAACTGTAGTAAAACATGATATGCATCTCTCTATGGCTTTCGAAACGGGCAAAATTACTTCTCCCTCAAACCTCCGATTAACAAGGGTGCAATGAGAAGACTTTTATGGTCCTAGAAACCAAAGGAATGACCAGCACAATTTATTTTAAGCAGGTCGTTGCACCACAGAGCCAATAAAAAAAGAAGCATCAAGAACAAAAGTGTTTTTGATACGTACATCATGTGAAAAGCTGCGGAGGCCACAGCAATGTCCAATAGATTTCTTAGACCTAAAATGTCTCCTCACATGAAATGGTTCTCACGTAACGCAAAAAAGCAGCTATAATCAAGATCCATAAAATGATTAATAAAAGTGTATCTATTGTTACATATATTTTTTCCTATATGGTGTCCACAGAAAGAAAAATGGCCACCTGCCTATCACCTACCATGTGCCATTTAAAAGCTGGCCATGCATGTTAGATGTATATTGGCTGAACATTGAGTGTGCATGGTGGCCTTTTGTCTCTCCGCTTATGGCTGATGTCAGGGGAGAGAAGGATCGGGCATGTTGGATTCAACTATCCTTCTGTTAGCAGGGAGATAAGCCACTATCGGATGAGTCTGGAATCGGTTTTCTCCTCCCACCCGTTTATTACATTGGTTACAAATATGTGTTGAAATGAGTCAATAGGCAAAAGCTTTCCCTCAACCTTAACCCGATTTCTTTTTGTTTTTGCATTTTCAGTTTTCTTCCCTGTTTCCTGGAGCCATAACTTTTTATTTTTCTATTCAAATACCCATATAAAGTCTTGCTTTTTGTCACCATTTAATATGGCATACAATGTAGTGGAAAGTGGTGAAAAAAATGGGATAGAATTGGAAAATAAGCGTAATTCCTCCACAGGGTTTTTTCCCTATGGCATTCCCTTTGTGGCAAAACTGTATAAGTTTTATATGTCTATATACTGTAAAAATAAATTCAAACTTTGAAAAAAATATATATTTTTTTACACCACCAGATTCTGACCTGTCTATTGAGCTTTTATTAAAGGGGTTCTGCAGTTCTTTAAACTGATGATCGGCGGCAGTCCGACACCCGGGACCCCTGCTGATCAGCTGTTTAAGAAGGCAGCGGCGCTGCAGGAGCGCCGCGGTCTTCTCTGTGTTTTCCTCAGGCCCAGTGACGTCACGACTAGTTTCCCTGGCCTGGGCGGGGCTAAGCTCTGTTCACTTGAATGGAGCTTAGCCCCGCCCAGACCAGTGATACTAGTCGTGACATCACTGGGCCTGCGGTAAACACAGAGAAGGCCGCGGCGCTCCTGCAGCGCCGCTGCCTTCTCAAACAGCTGATCGGCGGGGGTCCCGGATGTCCAGAGGATAGATCATCAGTTTTAAAGAACTACAGAACCTCTTTAATACCATTTTGGAGCATGTGTGACTTTTTGATCACATTTTATTAAACTTTTTGGGTAAGAGAATCAATGAAAAAAATGGTGAATTGGCCATTTTCATACTTTTTTACATTACGCTATTAATTTATTTATCTGCAGGTACACTGAAAGTGAAAACTGTAGAGGAAAATCCTTTGAAAAAATGTCAATATGACCAACTGAAAAAATATATTTTACCAAAAATTTGCAAAAAAATTGCCTCCAAAAGTATCCATAGTCTTTATCTCTCATATGAAGATACTGAGGTTGTTTTGCTGTCCTGGTAGTCCCATGCCTGTTTCCACAGTATTGGCCCACCAGTAAAATTCATTCTGGGGGCCCACTCTACAGCTACATACAAATACACCCTGCCCCCACAGTGACTGCCAGCAGCAAGACGGTACAAGTTGACTATGATAATGAAGGTCCCTGTAGCGACTTCCAGAAAGCAGGTCCCTAAAGACAATGCTGGCCGGCATGCTTCTATATCTAGAAGTCATCAAGATCTAGAAGTCATCTCAGCCACTCGATGCATCTACAATAATAAACAGGGCAGTTTGCTAAATAATTTACCCAGTTTTCCATATTAACAGGGGCTGGTTGTGATTCTGTATGCTGCCTGTATATAATTGTAGTGCAGTCAGTCTACTTTATCATGTGCCACTTATGAAGGGATGGGGAACTAGGGCCCATCAGGGACCCACCGGTTGTTCCCCTGTGGGCCAGTCTGAGCCTGAGTTGTTCCCATGTCCCATCATGGAGGTGACATGTTCTTCAGTCTCTCAGATTTGAGTTTCCTTGAACATAAAACATTATAAATGACTGTCCTACACACCTACACATATTAGGTATCCACCTGACCAGAATAATTTGAACCATAAATTATATGCACCTCTAAACTGATGCAATTCATAAGTAAAATAACCAAAAGTTCAATTTTTGTGTCTTAAGTGGCACTGTAACAAAATTGAACACTGGGTTGAGACAAGGTGACCTCAGCAGTGGGACATCACGTGATCATCTCATCATTGGTGGACGCTTCCCAAAAAAAGAGAAAATGTCCAAAGAGTACACTTTCTTTAAAATGAACCTTACATGTACACTTGAAGAAATAGTTCTAATAACACAAGGGATAAAATGGAAGCCAAAAAAAAAACATTGTTAAATCTTCTTTGAGTATGACCTATATATCCAATTATATGTAGAATTCATCATTTTATATTTCACACTATACCGCCTATACTCCATAATGATCCCACGTTGTACCGTCCAGTTTTTTCACATGTAACGACCCCCTTTAATTTTAACAAATGTAACATTTTCCCCTGTACGAAGCGGTGACATTTCTCACGGACATTCGCGCAATGACTATCAAAGGGTACATTTGTTACAAAGGCAGAGATTAATAAGGCTGCAAGCGGTGGAAGGATTCTGTTTGGAAAACAAATCTAGAAGAGTAAGATAAATTCACCATGTCGAAAAGTCTGCAGGGACGAAACAAGTTGTAGATGTGATCATCTGTTTAAACTGTGAAATGCTCAAGACACAGAAGAAAGAACACTGAATAAACAGCAAGATCCTGGGAAAAGGTAAAGAGCGAGGGAAGAAATGCAAAGGATGTGGAGTTTACAGAAAAGTAGACATTTCGCCGTTGCCTGCAGCCTTGAAGAGCTGAGCTTCAGAACATCTTCTCCCAATCGTCTTGAACTATTTTCCATGGATGGTATAATGAGAAGCCTTCAGCTACTTAATTCTAATTATTTGGTACATGGTGTTGAGTCCGTGCAGAGTTTTGTCCACCTTAGTATCCCATGAGAAATATAAAAAATGAAAACCATACACAGTCTAGTACATGACAACCTTTTTCTAAGAAAGCTAGAACCAGCCCTGTACCTCACATGGATCCAGAGATCTCCACATTCATTGTTCCAATTGCTCTGCTGGATTTATTTTAAGCTGGCAGCTCAGGTGGTGTGTGCTTTCTAAGGGGCGTGTCCTGTCTGGATAGAACTGAGCATGTGCTTTCATCTCAGTGAGCAGGACAGCAAAATTATGAAAACAGCAAACTGCAGGTGGCACTGTACAGATAGATTTCAGTGAATAACTCAGTGGCTATAGGAAATTTATAATTACATGCAACTACAAAAGTATTCAGATCCCAGTGTTGGTTTAAAAACTGTAGAATATTATTTGTGGGATTTAATTGTTGTGTACAGGGAACCACATGGCAACAAATATACCTATATAAAAATACCACCATGGCTTGCATGGCCGCCCTGCATCTCAGCAACTGCACCCCTTGTGCCCCTACCCTTATTACTTTAGTTTTCATTGCCCAATGGTCAAAATAAAATAAAAAATGCTTTATGCACAGGAAAAAACACTACTATTTCCCTCTCTGCACCCCAACCCTAACTTTTAGAATTTTATTACGTGGCTGGTTGAGGCCTTGATTTATGACAGAGAAATAGAACTTTTGCTTATTCTACTTATGAATTGCAGCAGTTGAGAGGTGCATATAATTTATGGTTCAGGTTATTTCGGTCATATGGATACTTAATATGTAGAGATGAGCAAATCTATTCACAGATTCTGAGATTCGTTCCGAACCTCCAATTTTTTTTAGGAGCAGATTTGAACTCCAGTTTTTTCTGGTCCGATTCGGACGAATCTTGTAAAACGGCACCCAGCATATAAGCAATCATTAGTGTTGTGTCACCACCAGGCAGGAGGAAATTGCAGTCAGTTTCAGCCAAGCAATGACCACAGTCTGCGGCAGCAACAATAAAAATTGATACAGTTACACCTGACGCTGTATCAGACTGAGGGAAGGGAAAATGAAAAAAAAAATTGTAAACAATTATCAAAACGAGATAGGAGCTTTTCATTAAAAAAATGTGTTTTTAAGGACTAGAGGGGGCTATATGCCAATTTTTAGGACAATTGGAGAAACTGGTTCACAACTAATAGGACCTGAACCAAAGTTTTTGAAAAATTTGGCTAATCTGAAACGAACCAAATCTTGGAAGATTCCTCTATCTCTACTAATATGTGGTAACTTTTTTATTTTTATTTTTTTTTATTAAATTGTTAACAAAAAATGCATTTCATTTCCATTAGAGGAGCAGAACAAAGAAAATAACTGCCAGATTTACATAACTTAAAAGAATGAAGCTGAACAGACTCCGCTGACTACATAAGTATCAGTTTCGGATCCTGCTTTTTTTACTGGATGAAAAAGTCCTACATGCTGGACTTTTTTGTGTGGTGTGTATGATGTCTTATAGGAAGGGGATGTAGCTCAGCTGGAAAGGAGTGGTTTAAAGGGGTGTTTCAATCTCAGACAATTGTCCACGCCCACCTCTGGGACCCACACCAACTCTAAAATGAAGCCCAACATGAGGTTGACAAAGCAGTGGGCGGCAGTGCGGGGTCCCGCCACCACCAAGCCTTCCTATTGGCTGGTTATTTTTGGAATCCACATAGTACTGAATGGGAATGCACCACCCTTGCGCAGCTACCGCTCCCATTCATTTCTATGGGGCTGACGGAAATAGTTGAACCAGTGCTCGTCTATTTTCGACAATAGAAATTAAAGCAGGGTAGCCGTGCATGCGTTGTGCGCTCTCCGGGACTTTGCCAGCTCAGTTTACGAGATAAGTGTTTGCCCAACCTCTGGGACCCGCATCTATTAGACCATGGAGGCATATCCTAGCAATATGCCCCCATTGCCTGAGATGACACAACCCCTTTAAAAAGCGACAGGGCACACCAAAATAGCACCATAATTTTGGTTCAACATGGTCATCTAAAGTAAGTCAACCAATAGCCTTAAAAACTTTGAAAAAATTATCTAACCATGCACCAAATGTATCATCCAGCCCGAGCTTCTGTGATATCGGGCACATTTCTAACTTGCCTTGTCTAAGCTTGAGATTATTAGACATGATACGCTAAGTGACAAATTCAGCACTGCTGCATCTGAATATTGTTTTTTAAGCACACTCTCATGATCAGCCTCTTTACTATCTGCCTCCAATCATTTTTATGGTACTGATTCAAGCAATAAAAGTTCCAAGCATGTAAAGAAGTAATATTAATTTTATATTTAAGCCTACTTTTTATTTCCCAGGTGTGATGGGCGAATATGAACCGAAAATTGAGGTCCACTTTCCTTACACTTTTACTGCAGCTAAGGGAACGACTGTTAGAATGGAGTGTTTCGCACTTGGCAAGTAAGTACACATTCCCTTAAACGAGTTGCACTTGTTTATTAGTATGTGTTAGATGTAATTTGTGTCCGGTCATCTACAGGTAATCTTTATATATTTCGGTCTTTTGGCTCCTGGGTACCGTGAACTGACAATGCATTCTGTGTACTAAGCATTATTACCCTTACGAGCCATGTGGTTTATTTCCATGCCTTTACTTGCAGAAACCTTCATTATCTGTTCGGAAAATGTACAAAGCATTTTATGTCGCTCTTTGTCAACATTATGGATTGTTATATTACTGCACCGCAGTGAACTGGATATAAAATAAGATTCATAGCTGCTAGATATGTATTGATATCGGGGGGAAACTTGCAGAATTTTTATGACTTGATGGACGGTTTATCTTCTTGCCATTTGACACAGTCCAAAACTTAAAGGGCAATTCCACTTTAAGGACTCATTCACCAAGATAGACACCATAGGGGGTGCGTAGCATATGCACTGAAGTGCAGGAGCCTGAGGAAGTCCAAAAGCCCCTTGGCCATATGAGAAGACACGAATGGTATGTGGTAGGGGGGAGGCCGGTTACAGAATTTCATTGAGGCCCCAATGATCCAGGTGATGTTTGTGTATTATATGTCCTTACAGACTGTGAATTGTACAGAGCACCCATAGAAGTCCGTGTGGCAGCATTTGTACCAATTCAAAATTTGTCCAAAAAATCGAATCAGAGAGAAAAGCATTCTCTTAAAAGATGTGTCTCAGAAGAAAATTACCTTGGTCAGCTGAGTGGCCTTGGAGGCCTTGGGTTCTCTTGGAGATGATCTTTCTCATTAGGAAGACCACGTAGTATGAATAAGAAGTATAGTAGCCAAGCCAATGATGCTCTGCGTTTCTGGGAAACATCAATGCAAATTTTCATGTTACATTTTATGGCATCAGATAGGCTGGAACCAATGAAGACACACACACATTTCTTAATGTATGTACACCAGACAGGTGGAATAAGTACACTAAAGATCTCCAAAAGTGTTCGAAAGTTTATGCTTCCTCTCACATATTATATTATAAAACTGGTGTCCTGCAGCCATCTCTAGCAGGAGCTCAGTGCATCAGAATTTATACAGGAAACATTGGACTCAACAGCAGCTGTAAAATATTTTTGCTGAGCTCTCTACAGTGGTGGCTGAGCAGGAGATGAAGTTCAGCACCAGGACCAGTCTCACCAGTCTTCACTACACTGGCCACCAACCCCTTTTCTGGACAAGAATGGAAGGAAGATTATGAGCTTCTTGAACCTATAATTAAACTTTTTGAACTTTTATAATTTAGATGAATAATAAGTGACATTATGAATGGAAAATACTTGGATGCCATTGTCATCCCTATGACCACAGTGTCCCTTCTTCCAACAGGCAGATATATAGATATATGAAGCAATTTTCCTGTCATAGAATCCTGTCTGCTGACAGCTCCTCATATCTCATCTTCCTAGATATCTATATGTCCTGAAGTGAAGTGGGGTTTCATATAGTAATGATAGTACCAGATTGCCAAAGGATTCTCCAGTTGACCAACACGCCATTAAATCTTTTGATAGGATATTTAGGTACAGTACAAAAGCCCATTAGAACACAATCCCATCCGATTTCTACTTTGGAGCCACTCGAATATATTTGTTCGGTGAAACTAAAGGGTTTTTCCAATTGTTAAGCACTGATGGGCTATCCTCAGGTAGGTTGTCAACATCTTATTGATGGAAGTCCAACTCTGGACACCTACGCTGATCATTTATTTGAAAAGGCCACGGTGCTCCATTGAGTGCCACGATCACTTGAGCTTACCAAACACAGCATCATGCATTGTATAGCGGTTATGAATGGGTATTTCAGCTCAGGCCCATTCACTTGACCGACGAATGGGACATCACCAACCTAGGATGAGGCTGACGTGCTCTGGTTCAAATAGCTGATTGAAAAGGGTGCCGGGAGTCTAACCCCCACCAGTCGGATATTTATGACCTATCCTGAGGACAGTCCATCAATATTGAACTCGCAGAAAACCCCTTTGCATACACATGTTCTGTACTGAATCGCAAGTTCTCATAATAATTTCCTCTCTTAGGCCCAAGGAATCATAGTCTAAAAACTGGTGCTGAATATTACTTTTAAAATTTCTTAAAACCTAAGAGAAAATAGCATTCGAGCTGAACTACGTCGTAACAATGGCTGTCAGTAATTCAGTAGTATCTAACGATTTCAAAAAATTCTTCTAGCCGTGAAAGTGGTTCATTTATAATGCACGAGACCATAGTCACCATCAGTCGTACAATCAAGCCTGTAGTTAATTTCCTGCATTGATACGAGATGGAGAGTCATGTTAAACCACTTTAACTTATGTAGGAAGAAGAATAAAGCGCTAAATATACGTCTGACTTTCTGAAGGCTCCTACAAATTCTGGGCATTGGCTAATAATTATTTTATAATGCACGAGTCTCTAGAGCCAAGAGTGAAAATATAGCTTCAGACATGAGCACGGTTCTGATCACACAGTACATTTCGCTCTATTTGATTCCAGAGGAAAAGAGCAATACTTCCCTCCTGCATTGAGGTGTTAATAAATGATAACATTTCTCCGTCTAGATACTTGTCACCTTGTTCTCTGCTGTAATTGACACCTTTCTGCTCAAGAAATTATTTATCGCTATAGTTTGCAAATTCGTTTGATATAAATTAGCCTCTTCCGTTATGCACAAAACAATTGACCTCTAGAGATATTACAGATGTATTCGAGTGGTTGTTGGGGCAGACTGGTAATTCCCATAGTGGTACTGCTGAGTTTAAACATATTCCTTCGTCTCAATGTTCTATAAATTCCCACTAATGAGCAGTCAATTGCTTCTTGCAACTATAAGGTCTGGAGTTAAGATAAAAAAAAGTCAAAAAGTTTTAGATTTGAGTGCCAAAATTTAATGTATTTTAGCTATGTTTAGTCTCAGTCTAAGTGTTAGATAAGAATGTCTCCAAGGATTGGTTTCAAGGATCAAGGGAATTAAAAATTCTGTTTGAATATATTCCTCACCCAAAGCAAAGTGTAAGATTGGCCCTATGAAAGGGATTTTCCTAACTCAGATCTGAATAACCCTTGTATGCTGCTGCCGGTGGTGGCCGGAGTTATGGAAACATTTAAGGAGAAGTGAATGGGAGCAATGGCAACAACACAACACAGCAAGCTACATTATTGATATATCTCGAAACCATGGTATTTAGAGGACTAACATACCACTGCTTAACTCCAACCACCCCCAGCTATGATATATAAGCTTATCCTCATTTTTAGTTTGGTTGCGATTCTGAATAATCCTTTAAGATGCTGGGTTTTGCCAACCATAACAGAAGGGTATTTCAGTAAATTTTCTATCACATTATTTTCTAACAATCCAGTTCCTCGGGGGAGGAGATTTCCTCCTCAAAGGAATAACCCATTGAAATTCTAGGTTTTGCCACCAATAACAAAAGGGCCCTTGAGCCAATTTCCTATTCCCTTATTATCTATTCTATTTTCGTATTTTGTTCTGGGGAACAGAGTGTTGCACAGGTTCTCATGACACAGAAACAAAGTAAATGGGACTAACCAATGCTGGACCCCGTCTCTGCAATCACTTATAAGTTGCATTGTCATCTATGGTATATACGCCCATGCTCCCTTTGTTCTCAAAGATTTCTCTATTAGTCAAGCATACAAGCCTTGGTATAGTAAAATAGTAAGATAGTTTATAAGGCCGAAAAAAGACATCTGTCCATCCAGTTCGGCCTGTTATCCTGCAAGTTGATGCAGAGGAAGGCAAAAAAAACCCTGTGAGGTAGAAGTCAATTTTCCCCACTTAGGGGAAAAAATTCCTTCCCGACTCCAATCAGGCATCAGAATAACTCCCTGGATTAAAGACCCCTCTCTAGTAACTATAACCTGTAATATTATTACCCTCCAGAAATACATCCAGGCCTCTCTTGAACTCTTTTAGTGAACTTACCATCACCACCTCCTCAGGCAGAGAGTTCTGTTGTGTACAAACCTTCTTTCCTCCAGACGCAGAGGATGTCCCCTCGTCACAGTCACAGTCCTGGGGATAAATAGATGATGGGAGAGATCTCTGTACTGACCTCTGATATATTTATACATAGTTATTAGATCTCCCCTCAGTCGTCTTTTTTCTAAAGTAAATAACCCTGATTTTGATAATCTTTCTGGGTCCTGCAGTTCATCCATTCCAGTTATTACTTTAGTTGCCCTCCTCTGAACCCTCTCCAGCTCTGCTATGTCTGCCTTGTTCACAGGAGTCCAGAACTGTACACAGTACTCCATGTGAGGTCTGACTAGTGATTTGTAAAGTGGCAGGACTATGTTCTCTTCACGGGCATCTATGCCCCTTTTGATGCAACCCCTTATCTTATTGGCCTTGGCAGCTGTCTGACACTTTTTTCTGGAGCTTAGTTTGCTGTTTACTAGTCCTTTTCCGTGTCATTGTTACCCAGTGTTTTACCATTTAGTATGTACTGGTGACTTGCATAACCCTACATTTGTCAGTGTTAAATCTCATCTGACACTTCTCTATAGCTTTTGTTATAGTGACCCCTATGTCATGGATTTTGCTTTCTTGTTTTATACAGATTAGTAAGTTATTAGACTCCTATAAACTAGGATATGTTTCACTAAAGTTCATATAATGTATTGCAATTAATGCTACACTCCAAGGCCGGAGCGATGGGGTGGGCAGAGTCTACAGACTTCTTTGTCATCATTGAGGTGTGGGATGTAATTTTGGATTAAAAAAAAAAGAGTTCAAATATAATCCTCTGACTTGAAATCTATTTTTAGAACCAATTAGAAACTCTGTCTGTCCTGTTGCTTTTTGAGGGAATGTCTCCATTCTCACATTAGACTCTTCCAGTCAGATCGGAGACACTGTGACCATTAAGTACCTCTCTATAGAGAATGGATGTGAGTGATGAAGCCAAGAGTATACCTGGAGGAACCAGCACAACTTACTACAGATAGGTGGTTTGGTTAGCCATTGGGATTGAATTTGAGAACTATAACATATATACATACGTATATATATAAATATATATATATATATATATATATATATATATATATATACGTACGTATATGTGAAAGAGATGGGATGGAGATATATGGTAAATATGTAAGATAAATAAGAACTTCTAGGACTTGGGTGAGGAATGGGTGAGAGGTAGAGATGAGCGAGCACTAAAATGCTCGGGTGCTCGTTATTCGAGTTGAACTTTTCCCGATGCTCGGGTGCTCGTTTCGAGTAACGAACCCCATTGAAGTCAATGGGAGACTCGAGCATTTTTGCAGGGGACCAAGGCTCTGCCTAGGGAAGGCTGGGTGAAAACCTGGAAACCTCAGAAAATGATGGAAACACCACGGAAATGGACAGGAAACAGCAGGGGCAGCATGCATGGATGCCTCTGAGGCTGCCTAATCCCACCATTACCCCAAATTCTCCTGCAACAGCCTGGTGGTTACCCTCATGGCAATTGTGCTCACCCAGACCAAGAAAGGCGAGGCAAATACCCATCACATGTTAGGGAAGCACCCAACTAGGTGCAACGAAGGTCCATCACCGCCTGCAGGTGACACCACTGCTCATCCTGGCACTGCTGTGCTATCCCCCTCCCCACGACGCAGGCATAAGCCTGACACATCATGGTGAGAGCGTAGTGTGACTGTTGTCTGGCAATGATAAAGGGTAAGGTGAATCCACTGCGGAAGAAAAGTGTCATCCTCCTACAATTCTACACTTGCTCTCAATTGAAAAGGGGATGTTCTCGCCGTGGCCTTCCTCATAGTGGCCACTTCTGCGGACGACAGAGGTGGTGTACCTACTGACAGCCTTGACCGAACACGATAGCAGATGGGGAGACACTCCCTCATGTAAAATTGTTTAGGAGTGTCTGTAGTTGACCCTTCTGTAAAATATTTTATTTGTTTTCCCTGTTATTAGTCAATGTACAACCCATGGCTGGCATGGTGGGAATATATAGGGAAGCACCCAACTAGGTGCAACGAAGGTCCATCACCCATGCCCATGCTGGCACTGCTCTCCTATCCCCAGCCACACGATGCAGGCATAAGCCTGACACAGCATGGCGGTGACACCAACAAGTGACCAAGTTACATGAGGTAGCAGGTGAGCCACTCAAAAATTTAGCCAGACGCAGCATGGCGGTGACAACAGAGTGACCAAGTTAGACTGAGGTAGCAGGAGGTGAAGCATCCTCCAAGTGGGCACTACATGAGCGGCCCCAGGGTCAGACTCGGTCAGAGTATGTGAAATGTTCAGGGTGGCCGAACGCCGGGCTTGACGGCTGACCCGTTTCGGGTTATCGATTGTCGAAATGTTGGCTGACATCAAGTTTAGTATCTGTTCTTAGGTAAAGTGGTGAGCATAGCTGCTTCCCAAGCAGTTGACCCGGCTTCGATTCCCGTCTATCGCAGGAGGCAATTAAAAGAAGAACAAAAAAAAAATCAGTACAATATCTAATACGTCCCCTACCCGGGTAAACTGTTTGGTGAGAGGGCCTGTAGGTGGGGGGCAGGCTGGGGGGAAGGAGGTTGAGCTGGAAGAGCCAGAGGAGTGCCCCCTTGGCTAGCGTGTGTGGTGGTGACAACAGCCGGATGGAGTTTGAATAACGACGCAGGACCCCAACTTAAAGATTTAGCATCAACCGGTACAGTTGTAAATTATGAGCTCGATCAAGTGTGGCATGTGTTCTATGTATACTACTCAGTTTAATACCGTATATGGCACCTATCTGGAAAAATAGTTTGGAGAGAGAGAAAGAGAGGAAAAAGACATAAATTGTTTGGAGAGAGGGCCTGTAGGTGGGGGGCAGGCTGGGGGGAAGGAGGTTGAGCCGGAAGAGACAGAGGAGTGCCCCCTGGGCTAGGGTGTGTGGTGGTGACAACAGCCGGATGTAGTCAGAATGACGATGCAGGACCCCAACTTATAAATTTAGCATCAACCGGTACAGTTGTAAATTATGAGCTCGATCAAGTGTGGCATGTGTTCTATGTATACTACTCAGTTTAATACCTTGTATGGCACCTATCCGGAAAAATAGTTTGGAGAGAGAGAAAGAGAGGAAAAAGAAGTAAATTGTTTGGAGAGAGGGCCTGTAGGTGGACCTCCGGAAAAATTGTTTAGAGAGAGGGCCTGTAGGTGGACCTGTGGAAAAATTGTTTGGAGAGAGGGCCTGTAGGTGGACCTCCGGAAAAATTGTTTGGAGAGAGGGCCTGTAGGTGGACCTCTGGAAAAATTGTTTGGAGAGAGGGCCTGTAGGTGGACCTCTGGAAAAATTGTTTGGAGAGAGGGCCTGTAGGTGGACCTCTGGAAAAATTGTTTGGAGAGAGGGCCTGTAGGTGGACCTCTGGAAAAATTGTTTGGAGAGAGGGCCTGTAGGTGGACCTCTGGAAAAATTGTTTGGAGAGAGGGCCTGTAGGTGGACCTCCAGAAAAATTATTTAGAGAGAGGGCCTGTAGGTTGACCTCCGGAAAAATTGTTTGAAGAGAGGGCCTGTAGGGGGCCCTCCTGAAAAATTGTGGTAAAAGAGTGCCAGTTGGACCTCTAAAAAATGGCGTTTTTTTGGTCAGCGTTATGCAAAGACGACAAGGAGGAGGAGGAGGAGTAGAGAAGAGGAATCGGATACATAAGTAATGTAAATCTTTAGCTGCTTTCCCCCGGGGGAGATTTGAATTCCGGTGAAATCCAGGCTTTGTTCATTTTAATAAGCGTCAGCCTGTCAGCGCTGTCAGTTGACAGGCGTGTACGCTTATCGGTGATGACGCCATCAGCTGCACTGAATACCCGCTCTGACAGCACGCTAGCGGCAGGGCAGGCCAGCACCTCCAAGGCGTACAGCGCCAGTTCAGGCCACGTGTCCAGCTTTGAAACCCAGTAGTTGTATGGAGCAGAGTGATTGCTACGGACGTTGGTATGGTAAGCTAGGTACTCCCTCACCATCTTTCTGTACAGCTCCCCCCTACTCTGCCTAAACTGAGGACAGGTGACAGTGTCTTGCTGGGGTGACATAAAACTGGCAAAGGCCTTGGAGAGCGTTCCCCTGCCAATGCTGGACAAGCTGCCTGCTCGCCTCCTCTCCCCTGCTACTTGGCACACAGAACCATGCCCTCTGCCGCTAGTGGCGTCAGATGGGAAGGATTGTTTCAGCTTGTGCACCAGGGCCTGTTGATATCTATTCACTCTCAGACTCCTTTCCTCTGCAGAGATGAGAGTAGAAAGGTTCTGCTTGTACCGTGGGTCCAGGAGAGTGAACACCCAGTAATCGGTGTTTGAAAAAATGCTTCTAACACGAGGGTCACGGGATAGGCAGCCTAACATGAAGTCTGCCATGTGCGCCAGAGTCCCAACACGCAAGAATTCCCTCTCCTCACTGGCCTGACTCTCCATTTCCTCCTCCTCTTCAGCCCATACACGTTCAAGAGTTCAGAAGGACTGAGCACTGGTACCCTCTTGTGTCTCGCAGACATTCTCCTCCTCCTCTTCCTCCTCATCCTCCGATACGCGCTGAGAAACAGACCGGAGGGTGCTCTGGCTATCAAGCGACGTATCTTCCTCCACCGTCTCTTGTGACAAGCGCAAAGCATCCGACTTGATGCTGAGCAGTGAGTTTTTCAACAGGCAAAGCAGCGGGATGGTGTGGCTGATAATGGCGGCATCGCCGCTGACCATCTGTGTTGACTCCTCAAAGTTGCTCAACACCTGGCAGATATCAGACATCCACGTCCACTCCTCATTGTAGACTTGAGGAATCTGAGAGACCTGACTACCAGTTCTGGTGGAAGATGACATCTGGCAGTCTACAATAGCTCTGCGCTGCTGGTAAACTCTGGATAACATGTTTAATGTCAAATTCCATCTCGTTGGCACATCGCACAACAGTCGGTGAGCGGGCAGTTGTAGGCGGCGCTGCGCTGCCCTGAGAGTGGCAGCATCTGTGCTCGACTTGCGGAAATGCGCACAGATGCGGCGCACCTTGGTGAGCAAATCAGACAGATTGGGGTATGTCTTGAGGAACCGCTGAACTATTAGATTGAACACGTGGGCCAGGCATGGCACATGTGTCAGTCTGCCGAGTTGCAGAGCCGCCACCAGGTTACGCCCATTGTCACACATAACCATGCCTGGCTTGAGGTTCAGCGGTGCCAGCCACAGATCGGTCTGTGCCGTGATGCCCTGTAACAGCTCTTGGGCGGTGTGCCTTTTGTCACCTAAGCTCAGCAGTTTGAGCACCGCCTGCTGGCGCTTACACTGGCACTGCTGCTGCGCCTAGAGCTACCGACTGAAGGCGCCGTGCCCACGGATGGTAATTCAGTGGAGGAGGAGGGGTCAGAGGAGAAGGCATAGTACGTCTGAGAGACCGTGACCGAGGTAGGCCCCGCAATCCTCGGTGTGGGCAGTACATGAGCGGCCCCAGGGTCAGTCTCGGTCCCAGCCTCCACCAAGTTAACCCAATGTGCCGTCAGTGAGATATAGTGTCCCTGCCCGGCAGCACTTGTCCACGTGTCCGTGGTTAGGTGGACCTTCTCAGAAACAGCGTTGGTCAGGGCACGGATGATGTTCTGTTACACGTGCTGGTGTAGGGCTGGGACAGCACATTGGGAAAAATAGTGGCAGCTGGGGACCGAATACCGAGGGGCAGCCACCGCCATGAGATTGCGAAAGGCCTCGGTCTTTACCAGCCTATAGGGCAGCATCTCCAGGCTCAGCAATTTGGAGATGTGGACGTTGAGGGCTTGGGCATGTGGGTGGGTGGAACTGTATTTCCTCTTGCGCTCCAGCGTCTGCTGTAAAGACAGCTGAACGTTGCGCTGGGACACATTGGTGGACAATGTGGAGGATCGTGGAGGCGAAGGTGTGGTTTTCCGGCGGGAGGCGCTCGTGCCGGGGTTTTGGGCAGGGGGTTGACTAGCAGAGGCAGCGAGTGACACAGGGGAAGGAGCAGTGGTGTGACCCGCAGGAGGTGGTGAACGGTTCCATTGAGTGGGGTGTTTAGCACTCATATGCCTGCGCATGCTGGTGGTGGTTAGGCTAGTAGTGGTGGCACCCCTGCTGATCCTGGTGTGGCACACGTTGCACACCACAGTCCATCGGTCATCCTCACTTTCTTTAAAGAACCTCCAGACTTGCGAACATCTAGGCCTCGCCACGGGAGCTTCACTACGTGAAACAGTTGCTGCTGATGCACCAGCTCTGGCCCTGCTTCTCCCTCTGGCCACACCACTGCCTCTTCCAACCTGTTCTGGTGCAGCACTCGCCTCCACCTCAGAAGCACTGTCTTCACTCGGCTTATCAACCCAGCTTGGGTCAGTCACCTCGTCATCCTCCGATTCCTCAGTCTGCTCCCCCCTCGGACTTCCTGCCCTGACAACAACTTCACCACTGTCTGACAACCGTGTCTCCTCATCGTCCGACACCTCTTTACAAACTTCTTCCACTAACTCAACATTGTCATCATCATCATCATCATCATCATCACCCACAGACTGCGACAGTTGGAAAACTTGGGCATCGGGAACGAGGTCAGCAGCAACCTGAGAAGTGGTTTGTGACTCTGGGAAGGGTCCAGAAAACAGTTCCTGAGAGTATGCCGGATCGCATTCCAAATTTTCCTGGGAGGGGGCAGACTGGGGGGAAGGAGATTGAAGTGGAGGAGCCAGAGGAGTGCTCCCTTGGATAACGTGGGTGGACTGCGTGGAAGACTGACTGGTGGACAAATTACTTGAAGCATTGTCCGCAATCCACGAGATCAGCTGTTCGCACTGTTGTGGTTTCAACAGTCCTCTACCACGTGTCCCTGTAAGTTGAGACATGAAGCTAGGGAGTGTAGCTCTGCGGCGTTCCCCTGCTCCCTCTTTAGCAGGTGCTGTCTCACCCTGCCCAGGACCACGGCCTCTGCCCCCTGCAGTAATTGATTGCCCACGCCCACGCCCTCGTCCTCGACCCTTAGCCCTGGGGTTCAACATTTTCTGTATATAAGTGTATTATATAAAAAAATAAAATAAATGGGCCTGCTGTACTGAAACCCACAAACTTGTTCAGTCTGAACAAGTAAATATATAGGTGGATAAGTTAGATCAAAATTACGTATGTTATTATGTACCGTGCAGTATGGAGCAATTACACAGAAACTATTAGATTAGGCAGACTTGGTCCGCTTAATTGCAACCCAGACAAATGTTGCGCAGAGATTTTTGTAATCTAGCTGTATCAGTGAGAGCAAAAGACCTTTTTTAATTAAGTGGCGTACAGAATGTGTCACCTGGACAGAAAATACGGATTGTGGTGAGTGGACAGCTGAACTGTGACACACAGAATGGTTCCACACAGCTGTGTGAAATGGATTTGTATCACTGAGATAAAACAACAAAAAAAACTATTTTTTATATCTTTTTTTTATATTTTTTTTTTTTGTTTTTGTTTTTTTTTTTAACGTGACGTGCAGAAACTATCAGAGACCTAACTCAGCCCCAGCTGACGGTGGCTATTTTGACTGCAACCCAGACAAATGTCGCACAGAGATTTTTGTGATCTAGCTGTATGAGTGAGAGCAAAAGACCTGGTTTAATTAAGTGACGTACAGAATGTGTCAACTGGACAGAAAATACGGATTGTAGTGAGTGGACAGCTGAACTGTGACACACAGAATGGTTCCACGCAGCTGTGTGAAATGGATTTGTATCACTGAGATAAAACAACAAAAAAACTATTTTTTTAATATCTTTTTTTTTTTAGTTTTTTTTTTATTTATTTATTTTTTTGAACGTGACGTGCAGAAACTATCAGAGAGCTAACTCAGCCCCGGCTGATGGTGGCTATTTTGACTGCAACCCAGACAAATGTCGCACAGAGATTTTTGTGATCTAGCTGTATGAGTGAGAGCAAAAGACCTGGTTTAATTAAGTGACGTACAGAATGTGTCAACTGGACAGAAAATATGGATTGTAGTGAGTGGACAGCTGAACTGTGACACACAGAATGGTTCCACACTGCTGTATGAAATGAATTTGTATACTGAGATAGAACAATAAAAAAAGGGTTATATATGGCGATAGCTGCACTACTAGTGCCAGCTAGCCAGCCAAGCCAGGAGACAAAAAAAAAAATTTCTTGTAGCCCTTAGAAGGGCTGTTGGGTTCTTTGTGGGTGATTCCTGCCTAACAGAGAACTAAATGCAGGCCCTAATACTCCCTGAAAGGCAGCAGCTCTATCCCTAACGACATCCAGACAGCATCTGAGCCGAGCACCACGGCCAGTCACTAGTATATTCCAGGGTCACCTGATCAGGCCAGCCAACCCCTGCTATCGACATGTAAGGGCTCCACGTGATGCTGGGTGTACCGCAGAGTTTCCTGGCTTGTGATTGGCTGAGTTTATAGGCGCCAAAAATGCACAATGCGGAAGTTACCATTTCCTCGAACATGGCGAGATACTTGTCCGAGCAGCGAGCACTTACGAGTACCGTAATACTCGAACGAGCACCAAGCACGGACGAGTATGCTCGCTCATCTCTAGTGAGTGGACATGGTGCAATTAAATAAAATTATTTTTCATCCAAAAAATGTTTATTCTAAACTTCAGAGACCAAGGGTGGTGGAGCACATATAGAATTGCCTGCCTTTGGGCACCAGTGATGGCCAAACTATAGATTGTCTAATTGGAACCTACCATGAGTCATGCCAAATGGCACACTAAGCTTTGTTAATGAGCAGTAGGTCACAGTACATAGCGATGGGATCTTGGGTTTGAATCCAACCAAGACAGACCTCTACTTAGAGTTTGCATGTTTTTCACCATGATTGTGTGTGTTCCTTCTACACTCCAAAACATGTTCAAAATGTCCTTGAAATTGAACCTGTGCTTATGGGCTGCAATGTTAGCAAACAAGGAAAAGGTATTCATGGGATAGGCGAAGCAGGACCAGGATGGTTAGGGGAGGGGTGGTATGAAGCAGCTCCCGAAAGGGGCTCATTTTATCATTGCTATGGATCCCTTAGTTGTTTATATATGCTACTGCTCATGTCCTATTTTTGTATCTGTTAGATCTTTTATATTAGATTTAATGGGGCCAAGGACTTTATGGACAGCTTCACCTCATAGAAATTTACATGTCTTTAACCTTTGTGAGTCATTACACTAAGTTGACTCCCCAATTCATAAATGTCTATTTTTGTAGTTTATCGCGCAAAAAAAAAAAAGATTCCTTAAAATATTGTTATTGGATGAGTTGCTATCGAAGAGGATCTGAATAATTAGAGATCAGAAGTTTAACATTGCTTTGAGGAGGTGATTACTAAATGGTAGAAAAGGTTAATTAGGAATTTAGAAAAGCAGCTAATGGAGGGAATATTAGAGACTCTGGAGGAAGTATCATGAATACTGACAGAGACAAGGAAGGGACCTGCTCCATTAATCTTGGCAGCTGAAGGAATTCACGCTAGAGAGAAGCTGGTGAATCTTAAATAATGTATCGGCCAACACCAGAATTTGTGTGGCGCCTATAAAAGAAGATGGATTATGATGATGAAGGAAAATGAGGCTCTAAATTTGCAACTCCAAAATTGTTTGTATTATACTATTGGAAATTATATTTTTTTTGGTATGTACAGTATGTGTACATATAAAATATAGCATGTCTGATCTACTAGAAATCTATTCACACATACAACATGACAATTTTTCATACATGCCAGATGTAGATCAACTTGTGTTGTCTTTGAGTTATGAGCTACCCAGCTTTAAAGGGGTTGTCCCAAGAAAAATATTCTACAGTTTTTAAACCCTGCACCTGGATCTGAATAATTTTGTAATTGTAAGTAATTAAAAATTTAACATAGCTACTGAGTTATTCAATAATATGGATCTGTATAGCGCCACCTGCTGTTTGTTCTTTTTCTTATTTCTTTGACCTGCTTGCTGAGAAGGCCGCACATGCTCAGTTTCATCCTTCAACTGCCTCCTGAGCTGTGATAGGGAGGGCTGAGACACGTCCCCTAAGATGTGATAGGGAGAGCTGAGACACGCCCCCTGAGCTGTGATAGGGAAAGCATGGACACGCAGCAGCAGAAAAGCAGAAAAGACACTCCCCTTGAGCTTTCAGCTTGATATAAATCTAGCAGAACAATGAATGTGGAGATCTCTGGATCCATGTGAGGTACAGGGCTGGTTCTAGCTTTATTAGGACGAGATTGTCATTTACTATATCATGTCTGATTTTAATTTTTTACATTAGTCATGGGATAACCCCTTTAAGCACTTATCCACTTAAAAGGGTTTGTCCCATCAGGACAACCCCCATCCTAATGCCCTATTGAGGTTAATGGTTGACATGGATGGCCATTTCCCACTGTGCAATCCAGAGCAGGAATAATCAGAAAATGAACACCCAGCCAATCATTCGCCATGACACTTAGCTCAGCCAGGTATTGGCTGAGTAGTTATTTCCTGTGTCAAGAAGGACCAGGAAGTAGTGGCTGCCAGAGGATCAGGAAAGCATTGGAAAGGGAGCTGCAGAGAGATGGTCTGGTGAGTATGACTTAAAGGGAACCTGTCATCAACTTTATGCTGACCTCACTGAGGGCAGCATAAAATAGTGACAGAAATACTGATTTCAGTGGTGTGTCCTTCATGAGCTAAAAGTAAGTGGTTGCCGAGAACCAGCATCATAATCATTGCAGCACAGGCCTTGAAAAGAGTCAAATCTGCTTGAGAAGAGTCATGGTTATTCATGAATTCCTGCTCTCCCTGCCCACCTGCTGATGACTGACAGTCTTCTACCTAGTTTTCTCCCTTTCTCTCTAGGAGAGAACTACCAACCATCAGCAGGAGGGCGGGGAGTGCAGGAGATTAGGAATAACCATGACTCTTCTCAAGCAGATTTGACTCTTTTCAAGGCCTGAGCTGCAATGATTATGATGCTGGTTCTCGGCAACCACTTACTTTTAGCTCATGAGTGACACACCACTGAAATCAGCATTTCTGTCACTATTTTATGCTGCCCTCAGTAAGGTCAGCATAAAGTTGATGACAGGTTCCCTTTAATTTATTATTTTACACTGCTCTGAGACACAGTTATCCAATGAGCTATCTAAAAAAATATGAAAATTAGACATCATACAGAACATGACAACCTCTTTCTAACAAAACTAGAACCAGCCCTGTACCTCACATGGATCCAGAGGTTTCCCCATTCATTGCTAAAATTGATTTGCTAGATTTATTTCAAGTTGACAGCTCAGGGGGCTTGTCCTTTCTCAAGTGGCCTGTCCTTTCTGCTGCAGCTGTCTCCCTGTCTCAGCTCGGGGGGACCTTTCTGCTGCAGCACTCTTCCTGTAACTGTCACAGCTTCTAACAGCAGATACTAATGGTGGAAGTTGAAGGATGGAGCTGAGCATGTGCATCCACCTCAGGGATGACGATGAGGTGGACAGAGAAAAAAGAAAAAGAATAAACAGCAGGTGGTGCTATACAGATACATTTTTAATAACTCAGTGGCTATGCTAAACTGTTAATTACATGCCATTGCAAAAGTATTTAGATCCAGGTTGTGGTTTGAAAATTGCTGAATATTTTCCATATTTTATATGGCGGAAATAACTTGAATAGAGGAGTCTTTTATTTAAAATGTCCATCAATTAGCCATGGGTGAAAGCAGCCATGAAGTGAATCTCTTTAGAGAACATTTCCAAAAACATGTTTATATCAGCTGGGCGTACCAGTTGCAAACATAGCAGAATTAACATGTAATGCAAGAAGCCTAGATCTATGTGGTGCAGGGGCATAACTCCCATACCGGCAGACCAGGCGACTGCTGGGGTCCAGGGCAAGAGGGGGCCCAGTCTTAGTTGGGATTATCTCCTCTTCTACTGGAGGTGAAAACTTGGTCAGGACTCTACCCTCTAAAGGAACAACTTTTAGCAAATGAAGCAGTGGAAGAAATGGGCCAAGGGTCATTGAAAAGGGTTTAGGCAAAAACCCTTCTGTCCCGAGTGGGGGGCCTGGTTTGATCCTTGCTATGGGGCCCTTACTTCTTTATGTACGCCACTGATGTGGTGTTTATACCATTGTCAAAATTCTTTAGTTGGAGTAAAACCTCAGTATTGTAGCCATCAAGGTTTAGAAAACAAGCGACATCAGCCTGTTATACAGTACAGCGGGGTCCATTGTCTTGATGATGACTAGTTTGGGCTATGTGCTAATGCTACCCATGGCTCCTTGCTTTTTCTGTCTGCCACCAGAGTATTTAGCTATAGAATCTGCGTATTCTGAAATGTCACCTTTTTATACTAATACTTCTTTCTGATCTTATGTTGTTAAACATAAAATAACAAATCCGCGGCATAACAGCTGAACAACTCTACACCTAGAGGGAATTTTAAAATGAGATACGGGATGTGACATTAAGAGAATTAACTCACACTGCTTTCCCTTTATTGTATGCTAGTTTCCACCTCCAGTCCTGCTAATAACAGCCTGAGCCGCAGACATTATTATCACTTCCTCCTGCTTTTATACATAGCCGGCCACAAAAGATGTGTCCCGTTAAGCAATTAAAGGTTATCTTACTCAATTCCATCAACTAGCAACATGGCGTTATTTTGGTGAGAATGTAACAAATTCTTATCTGCGTCCCCCAGCCATTAGCCAGAAATCACATCTGGGAATTTATTTCGACTTCTGACCAATTGCTACTTCCATTTACAATGACATTTTACGCTTTCTTTAATTTACAAGCTTCGAAAATAAATCATTATGGAGTCTTTTTTTTTCCATCTACAGCTTTACCTGAGTTCGTTTTCTTTGTGACTTGATGCTTACAACAAAAGCTTAAACATTCCCCCTGAAAAGTGGAACTCTGGGGAGAATAAAATGGAGCTTCTGGGGTGGTGCGACCTAACAAGACCATTGAAAGGGTTGTGCAAAGTTTAGAAGTTATCATCTGTCCACAGGATAGGAGATAACTAACGGATTGATGGTTTCCAACCTCTAGGACCCCATTGATCACAAGAATTGGGGGTCCTATTCACCTGATTTGATGGAGCAGTAGGTTGACCATGTGCCCTGTTGTTTCATTTATTACCTCATAAACTTTCTGCACATGATGCCTTCTACAGACACTCAGCAAATAATACTTGTAATACTGAGGGTCTCAGTTCCATTTTCTTCTACATTTGGACCAGAAAGAAGAGAAAATGACCTGAAAGGAATAGCAAGTAGGGATGAGCTAACCCAATCTGCAAAGTTTGTGAGTTCGGGTACCAGGTCCCAAAACAGGACTTTTTTTTTTTTACTGAAGTCCAGGTTCGTGTTCTGGTGATTTTATTATTTTCTGTTATAACATGGTTATATCGGAAAATAATAGCACTCTTAAGACAGAATGCAAAACATTAAGTGGTTAAAAAAAAACTCACCTCATCCACTTGATCACGCTGCAGCAGCTTCTTCTATTTTCACTGAAAAGGACCTGCGATGTGTGCAATGACGTCACTGCGCTGGTGACGTCATCGCGCACATCGCAGGTCCTTTGGCAGGTCCTGTTCGGTGAAGATAGAAGAAGCTGGCGCAGTGTGATCAAGTAGATGAGGTGAGTTGTGTTTTTTTTAACTCCGAAATGGCCATATTGTTTTGCATTCTGTCTTAAGAATGTTATTATTTTCTGATATAACCATATTATAATGGAAAATAATAAAATCACCCGAACCAGGGTTCAGGTTTGGGTTCAAGTTTGGGTCCTGAACCTGGCGAACCCGAACTTCCACAGGTTTGCTTATTCCTAATAGCGAGCTCTCATTATTACCAGAATTATCTGCTGAATGCAAAGTTGCAGTGGGTAAATAAGGAATTTTGTGAGATGGAACTTTAACCATAAGCAGCAGAGCAGGAAGACTCTAAGGTGAAGCTTTGTCCAATAGCTTTGAAACATGAAGTCTGTGAGGTGAAGCTTTGTCCAGTAGCTTCAGAACATGAAGTCTGTGAGGTGAAGCTTTGACCAATAACTTAAGAACATGAAGTCTGTGAGGTGAAGCTTTGACCAGTAGCTGCAGAGTAGGAAGACTCTGAGGTGAAGCTTTGTCCAATAGCTTCGGAACATGAAGTCTGTGAGGTGAAGCTTTGTCCAGTAGCTTCAAAACATCAAGTCTGTGAGATGCAGCTTTGACCAATAGCTGCAGAGCAGGAAGACTCTAAGGTGAAGCTTTGTCCAATAGCTTCAGAACATGAAGCCTGTGAGGTGAAGCTTTGTCCAATAGCTTCAGAACATGAAGTCTGTGAGGTGAAGCTTTGTCCAACAGCTTCAGAACATGAAGCCTGTGAGGTAAAGCTTTGACCAACAGCTTCAGAACATGAAGTCTGTGAAGTAAAGCTTTGTCCAATAGCTTCAGAACATGAAGTCTGTGAGGTGAAGCTTTGACCAATAGCTTCAGAACATGAGGTCTGTGAGGTGAAGCTTTGACCAATAGCTTCAGAACATGCACTCTGTGAGGTGAAGCTTTGACCAATAGCTTCAGAACATGAGGTCTGTGAGGTGAAGTTTTGCCCAATAGCTTCAGAATAGGGATGAGCGAACTTTTGAAAAGTTCGGTTCGATTCAGCGAACTTTCGTGAAGTTCGGATTCGTACGAACCGAACCTAAAACGAACCTTGCTATAACGGCTGAATAATTGCAGCTACAATAGTGGGAGTCTGATAGGGTATAGTTTCGTTTAGTTGCAGTTGCTATTACAATGAAAAAAGTGGAAAAAATCAAAGTGCAAAAATAGTGAAACCTCAGCCAGGTCGACAACATTTGACAGCATTGAAGATGTCCACTGGAGCAGTCCATGTCATGCCAGAGCACCAAAAACACACGGTAGATCGTGGCACCAGCCCAAGAATAGGCTGCGTTGAAGTCGATGCGGTCTCAGTGACATCACAGGTCAGAAGACAGACAGGTGTACCATTTAATTAGACCTTGTGCACCCCAGAACAGGTACACATTAGCCAAGGTGTAAGTGATTACACGGGGCATAGGACACAAAGTGCAAGTTGGCAACACCGGCAGCATTGCCTTGGACCCAGTAGGGTGGAAAACAGACATTTGACAGTGGAACCAGCAGCAGTAATAGCGCTGTATTGGACCCAGTATGGTTGAGAGTAGAGATGAGCGAGTAGTGAAATATTCGAAAGTTCGAAATTCGATTCGAATAGACCGCGAAATTCGACTATTCGACCGAATATCGAATCCCATTAAAGTCTATGGGAAAAAAATGCTCGCCACTTGGAAATCTCAATTCGACCATTTGGAGGTCACCAAGTCCACCCTGAAACCTCAGAAAAGGATGCCAACACTGCTGGAATGCAACTGGGACAGCAGGGGAAGCATGTCTGGGTGCATATAACGCGCCCAAGTCGCACTATTACGCCACTATCACAGCCTCTCAACAATACACTCCAAAGACAATCTAACCTCTCTGTAAAGTGAGACCATACAAGGAAACCTTCTTTCCTCTACATTGCCATGGACCCCAAGCCAAACTAGACAAAAAAGAAGATGAAATTCTGCACCCCTTAAAATCACGTTGCCTATGACAACCACAGATGGCATAGGCAAGGGGGAAAGCAAATAGACCCCACCCCTAATTGTCATTGTGTGTGTGTGTGTGAGATGTGGTCAGACATGTCTTCTTTAAAATGTAAAAACAACTCAAACACATGCAGAAGCCTTAAAATGCTGAAATTGTTGGCGCTTGAGATGTCAGTGACCCGACCTGGCCCAGTGTCATGTCTAGCAGGTAAAGCAGTGGGGATGTTGAGGGATGCGTAGGACCGCAAAAGGCAGGAAGAGGTTGTGGGCTGGCCAGAGGCTCATGGAAAATTTTGTGGAGGCCCAAGAGGTGAGACCTCTTAAGATTTTGGAGGCCAAAGGTGGACCTTTAAAATTATGTGGAGGCCCAAGAGGTGAGACCTGTTAAAATTATGTGGAGGCCCAAGAGGTGAGACCTGTTAAAAATTATGTGGAGGCCCCAAGAGGTGAGAACTCTTAAAGATTTTGCGGAGGCCCAAGAGGTGAGACCTCTTAAAGATTTTTGTGGAGGCCCAAGAGGTGAGACCTGTTAAAAATTATGTGGAGGCCAAGAGGTGAGACGGGTTAAAAATTATGTGGAGGCCCAAGAGGTGAGACCTCTTAAAGATTTTGTGGAGGCCCAAGAGGTGACACCTCTTAAAAATTATGTGGAGGCCCAAGAGGTGAGACCTCTTAAAGATTTTGTGGAGGCCCAAGAGGTGACACCTCTTAAAAATTATGTGGAGGCCCAAGAGGTGAGACCTCTTAAAGATTTTGTGGAGGCCCAAGAGGTGAGACCTCTTAAAAATTATGTGGAGGCCCAAGAGGTGTGACCTGTTAAAAATTATGTGGAGGCCCAAGAGGTGAGACCTCTTAAAGATTTTTGTGGAGGCCCAAGAGGTGAGACCTGTTAAAAATTATGTGGAGGCCCAAGAGGTGAGACGGGTTAAAAATTATGTGGAGGCCCAAGAGGTGAGACCTCTTAAAGATTTTGTGGAGGCCCAAGAGGTGACACCTCTTAAAAATTATGTGGAGGCCCAAGAGGTGAGACCTCTTAAAGATTTTGTGGAGGCCCAAGAGGTGAGACCTCTTAAAAATTATGTGGAGGCCAAGAGGTGAGACCTCCTAAAGATTTTGTGGAGGCCCAGAGGTGACACCTCTTAAAAATTATGTGGAGGCCCAAGAGGTGAACCTCTTAAAGATTTGGTGGAGGCCCAAGAGGTGAGACCTCTTAAAGATTTTGTGGAGGCCCAAGAGGTGAGACCTCTTAAAGATTTTGTGGAGGCCCAAGAAGGTGAGACCTACTTAAAGATTTTGTGGAGGCCAAGAGGTGAGACCTCTTAAAAATTATGTGGAGGCCCAAGAGGTGAGACCTGTTAAAAATTATGTGGAGGCCCAAGAGGTGAACCCTCTTAAACATTTTGTGGAGGCCCCAAGAGGTGAGACCTCTTAAAGATTTTGTGGAGGCCCAAGAGGTGAGCCTCTTAAAGATTTTGTGGAGGCCCAAGAGGTGAGACCTCATTAAAGATTTTGTGGAGGCCCAAGAGGTGA
>ONZH01028772.1:0-52582 GCA_900303285.1 Rhinella marina
TCACTCTGTAGTCACAGCCATACAGGGCCTCGATAAATTTTTATGTGCTTCGCCTGCTCCTGCACTGTAACTCGGTCACTCTGTACTCATAGCCATACAGGGCCTCGATAAATTTTTATGTGCTTCGCCTGCTCCTGCACTGTAACTCGGCCACTCTGTGTCACAGCCATACAGGGTCACGCTAAATTTTTATGTGCTTCGCCTGCTCCTGCACTGTAACTCGGTCACTCTGTAGTCACAGCCATACAGGGCCACGATAAATTTTTATGTGCTTCGCCTGCTCCTGCACTGTAACTCGGCCACTTTGTTGTCACAGCCATACAGGGCCACAATAAATTTTTATGTGCTTCGCCTGCTCCTGCACTGTAACTTGGTCACTCTGTAGTCATAGCCATACTGGGTCACGCTAAATTTTTATGTGCTTCGCCTGCTCCTGCACTCACAGAACAGGCAGTTATGGGGTCTGTTATGGAGGGTGGAGAGGAAAATCAGGAGGCCCATGTAAGGAGCTGGGTTAACCCGAATAGAGGGAGTGGCAATAGGTCTAGGAAAAGGAAGGCCAGTCCTGCTTCTGTGCACCCAAGCAAAATTGCCAAGTTAGGTGATGATGCGAGGGTGTCAGTCTCAGAAATGGCAACCCTAGTGGATACTGGTCTCCCTAACAGCCGGGGAAACAGTCCATCTAGTAGTGGGGGGGGATGGTAAAGCAGGCAGGCCGAGACAGCTAGTAGTGGTAGGGGATTCCATAATCAGGAAGACGGATAGAATAATTTGTCGCCAAGACCGCCTCAACCGAATGGTTTGCTGTCTCCCTGGTGCCAGGGTTCGGCATGTGGTTGAATGGGTGGACAAATTACTGGGAGGGGCTGGGGATGATCCAGCTGTCGTGGTCCATGTGGGAACCAACGACAGAATAAATGGTAGGTGGAGGTCTGTTAAGAATAATTATAGAGAACTAGGAGCCAAGCTGAAGGGATGGACCTCCAAGGTTGTATTCTCAGGAATACTGCCTGTGCCATGCGCATCGCAGGACAGACAGCGGGAGCTGAGGGAGTTGAATGCATGGCTCAAGTCTTGGTGTAAGGGAGAAGGGTTCGGGTTCTTAGAGCACTGGGCTGATTTTTCATTGGGGTACAAATTGTATTCTGCGGATAAATTGCACCTGAATGGAAGAGGGGCTGCTGTGCTGGGGGAGAGAATCCTAGAGGGGGTGGCTGAGTTTTTAAACTAGGGATGTGGGGGGGAGGACAAGCAGAAAATAAAGCAAAGCATGCAGCGGTAGATAGGTTAGAGAGTGGTCAGAACAGAGTGGTGGGTGGAGAAGTGGACCACGGGGGGAGGATAACAGCAGTGGATAAGGAGATCCATGTGTTACAAATCAGCAGAAAAAACATGTCTAGTCAGAAAACATCAATAAATTACATTTCTAAACCTAAATGTACAAAAACACATGGTAATTTAAAGTGTATGTTTAGATCCATGTGTTACAAATCAGCAGAAAAAACATGTCTAGTCAGAAAACATCAATAAATTACATTTCTAAACCTAAATGTACAAAAACACATGGTAATTTAAAGTGTATGTTCACAAATGCCAGAAGTCTAGCAGGCAAAATGGTTGAGCTAGAGGTCATGGTACTGGATGAGGAAATTGATATAGTTGGAGTTGCTGAGACATGGCTGGACTCTTCGCATGACTGGGCTGTCAATCTCCAGGGTTATACTCTGTTTCGGAGGGATAGGGAGATTAGGAAAGGAGGAGGAGTATGTCTGTATGTCAGAAGTAGTATAAAAGCGAGTATGAAGGAGACAATAGTGGGTGATGATTGTGTGAATGCAGAATCCATGTGGGTGGAATTACAAGGGGAGACTAACAATGAAAGAATTATTTTTGGTGTAATTTATAGACCCCCAAACATCACTAAGGAGATAGAGGATCAGCTGCAAAGACAAATAGAGTGGGCTGCCCAGGCAGGTACAGTAGTGATAATGGGAGATTTTAACTTCCCTGGTATTGACTGGGGTTATGGATCGGCTTCAACTGCAAATGAGAGAAATTTTCTTAACTTATTGCAGGATAATTTTCTGGGCCAGTTTGTAGAAGAACCAACAAGAAGTGATGCACTGTTGGATCTGGTTATATCTAACAATGCAGAGATAGTTGAGGAGGTAATTGTTCGGGAAAACCTTGGTAATAGTGACCACAATATAGTTACTTTTATCCTAAAGTGTAGAAAGCATAAACATGCTGGGAGATCAAAAACATTTAATTTTAAAAAGGCCAATTTCCCAGGATTACGGGCCGCACTCCAGAACATAGACTTGGAGCAGCTGTTGTCAAGTAGTGACACAGATGATAAATGGGAGACCTTCAAATCTACACTGGGTAACTATACTGCAGAATTTATTCCTAGGGGGAACAAATACAAACGCTTAAAATTAAATCCTGCGTGGCTTAATGCGGATGTTAAAAGGGCAATACATGAAAAATAAAGGGTATTTAAAATATACAAATCAGAGGGGTCTGCCATAGCCTTTAATAACTACAAAAGGGTTAATAAAGATTGTAAAAGGACTATAAAAGCAGCAAAAGTTCAAAATGAAAGGCTGGTGGCCAGGGATAGCAAAACCAATCCCAAAAAATTCTTCAAATATATAAATGCAAAAAAACCTAGGTCAGAGCATGTAGGACTCCTGAATAATAGTGATGGGGAATTGATTACTGGGGATCAGGAATTTCTTTGCCCTTGTATATAATATTCAAAGATTCTCTGGTGACTGGCATAGTGCTGAGGGACTGGCGTAAAGCAAATGTGGTGCCCATCTTCAAGAAGGGCTCTAGGTCATCCCCGGGGAATTACAGACCGGTGAACTTAACGTCCATTGTGGGGAAACTTTTTGAGGGTCTAATAAGGGACTATATACAGGAATATGTTTTGGATAATAGTATTATAAGTGATAACCAGCATGGTTTTACTAAGGACAGAAGCTGTCAGACTAACCTGATTGGTTTTTATGAAGAAGTGAGTAGAAGTCTGGATAGAGGGGCGGCTGTGGATATTGTGTATTTGGACTTTGCAAAAGCGTTTGACACGGTCCCTCATAGACGTCTGATGGGTAAATTAAGGTCGGTTGGATTAGAAAATCTACTCTGTATCTGGATTGAGAACTGGCTGAAGGAGCGTACTCAGCGAGTGGTGGTGAATGATTCCTACTCTGAATGGTCCCCAGTTATAAGTGGTCTACCCCAAGGTTCAGTGCTGGGTCCACTTTTATTTAATTTATTTATTAATGATATAGAGGGAGGAATTAACAGCACTGTTTCAATTTTTGCAGATGACACTAAGCTTTGTAGAGTCCAGTCTATGGAAGATGTGCAGAAGTTACAAGCTGACTTGGACACACTGAGTGTCTGGGCATCCTCTTGGCAGATGAGGTTCAATGTGGATAAATGTAAAGTTATGCATCTGGGTACTAACAACTTGCATGCCTCCTATGTCCTAGGGGGAGTAACACTGGGAGAGTCACTTGTAGAGAAGGATCTGGGTGTCCTTGTAGACCATAGACTGCAGAATAGCATGCAATGTCAATCGGCTGCTTCTAAGGCCAGCAGGATATTGTCATGTATTAAAAGAGGCATGGACTCGCGGGACAGGGATGTCATATTACCACTGTATAAAGCATTAGTACGGCCTCATCTGGAATATGCTGTTCAGTTCTGGGCTCCGGTTTATAGGAAGGATGTCCTGAAGCTGGAAAGGGTGCAGAGATGGGCAACTAAACTGATAAGGGGCATAGAGCATCTTAGCTATGAAGAAAGATTGAAGGAGTTAAACTTGTTTAGTCTTGAGAAGAGACGTATAAGGGGGGACATGATCAACCTGTATAAGTATGTAAATGGCCCATACAAAAAATATGGTGAAAAACTGTTCCAGGTAAAATCCCCTCAAAAGACAAGGGGGCACTGCCTCCGCCTGGAGAAGCAAAGGTTCAGACTCCAGGGGCGACAAGCCTTCTTTACTATAAGAACTGTGAATCTGTGGAACAGTCTACCCCAGGAGCTGGTCACAGCAAAGACAGCTGAGGGCTTCAAAACAGGCTTAAATAAATTCTTAGAGAAAAAGAAGTTCACCACATATTAAGAAATGTAGAGTCATGTCTTAAAGGGGTATTCCCATCTCACAAATGTAGTTTGTATAGTTAGATATAGCCATACCAATATTATTACTAATAGAATGTATTTATATAAAATGTACCGTTTAGAAGATTTCCCTATTTGTATATCCATTGTCCCACACACATCAGTTAGGCCGTTGCCCCTAGTTACGACTACCCCGGCCTTGTAGTAGTGGTGGCCGGCTTGCTCCTTTTCAAACCTGCTCTGAGGTAACTGCTGTATTGTGAACACACATTGCATGAGCATGCGCAGGCACATCTTAGGGCACTTTTACATCTGCGTTTTGGACGCTACCAGTCCAAAGCACAACGGTCAGGATCCGTCCAAAACGCAGACTTTATAAACGGATCCTGCTCCATAGAGATGAACTGATCTTGGAACAGGATCCGTTTCTCTGCGTTTTGGAAGCGCAGACAAAAATGCTACAACCCTAATATGTGTCTCCGCATGCTCATGTAATGTGCATTCACAATACAGCAGTTACCTCAGAGCGGGTTTAAAAAGGAGCAAGCCGGCCACCACTACTACATGGCCACGGTGGTCGTAACTAGGGGCAACGGCCTGACTGATGTGTGTGGTACAATGGATATACAAATCGGGAAATCTTCTAAACGGTACATTTTATATAAATACATTCTATTAGTAATAATATTGGTATAGCTGTATCTAACTATACAAACTACATTTGTGAGATGGGAATACCCCTTTAAGGTTACCCGTCCCCCTCCCCTTCATCACTCCTACCCCCTCCCTTGGTTGAACTTGATGGACATGTGTCTTTTTTCAACCCTATTAGCTATGTAACTATGTAACTATGTAACTCGGTCACTCTGCAGTCACAGCCATACAGGGCCTCGATAAATTTTTATGTGCTTCGCCTGCTCCTGCACTGTAACTCGGTCACTCTGTAGTCACAGCCATACAGGGCCTCGATAAATTTTTATGTGCTTCGCCTGCTCCTGCACTGTAACTCGGTCACTCTGTAGTCACAGCCATACAGGGTCACGCTAAATTTTTATGTGCTTCGCCTGCTCCTGCACTGTAACTCGGTCACTCTGTAGTCACAGCCATACAGGGCCACGATAAATTTTTACGTGCTTCGCCTGCTTCTGCAGTGTAACTCGGTCACTCTGTAGTCACAGCCATACAGGGCCACGATAAATTTTTATGGTCTGGGTGAGCACAATTGCCTTGAGGGTCACCACCAGGCTGTTGCCCGAGAATTTGGGGTAATGGTGGGATTAGGCAGCCTCAGAGGCATCCATGCATGCTGTCCCTGCTGTTTCCTGTCCATTTCTGTGGTGTTTCCATCATTTTCTGAGGTTTCCAGGTTTTCACCCAGCCTTCCCTAGGCAGAGCCTTGGTCCCCTGCAAAAAATGCTCGCTTGACTTCAATGGGGTTCGTTATTTGAAACTAGCACACAAGCATCAGGAAAAATTTGACTCGAATAACGAGCACTCGAGCATTTTAGTGCTCGCTCATCTCTAATGGTTACAAATAGAAGGGAAAGATAAAAAAAATATTAGTATTAGGAGTCCTGTTGGCTAAATATAAAGAAAAGCAGCAAACACAATGTGAACTGTTATGTAATACACGCACATATAATAATATATGACAAATCGTGTTCAGTATAACAAAAATCCTAAATTTGTCTGCATAGCATAGCCTTGAAAATAAAATATTTTACTAAAATGTTCCTGATAAAAATAAGAACTCCTTTGGGAAGCAATAAGATTGAACAAAAGGTTTATTAACAAAGTAATTCACAAAATGGGTTCAAGGAGATGTAACCCTAGCAGGTTGATACTGGTTGCATATGCAGCTTCTACACATATTACAGTTTGTTCCATAAGTGTTAGCAGAAATAATATAACCCATTAAGAATACATCTTGAACATGCATACAAGAAAATACAACATAAAACCATACTGAAAAATGTTCCAGAAAAATGGAGAAAAGCAGATGATGAAGTGTCCTGTGTCAGCATTAGCTATTTTACCCGTTTACGAAATTAGTCTATTTCATTAATGTTTCTGTGTGTTGTTGCCGAGAGAAACTCACCCTCCCACCCCTGCAGCTGACAGAAGTTTATTTTTACCTTCATTTTTTCAATCCCCATTGGCTGTGCAATGTGTGGGAACAAACGGCTTAAAGAGAACCTGTCACTGCTCCTGACATGCCTGTTTTAATAGCTTCATGCATCCCCCGTGTAATAACAATTCTGGAGTGTCTGCTCTTATGGTTCTATGTTATGCCATTCTTTTATTATTTCTTCTAGGAGTTGTGAATAAATTGCTATCATTCTACAGTGAGGGTACAGAGGGGTGTTAACCAGTTGGGGGGGGGTATCCCTACACACCCTATCCAGTCAGAACCGCCATTATCAGACTGTGCAGGTACACCCCCCCAACTGGTTAACACTAGTGATGATCGAGCACCCCGATGTTCGGGTGCTCTGGCCGAACACTAGGTGGTGCTCGAGTGCTCGGACGAGCACCCGAGTATAATGGAAGTCAATGGGAGAAGACCAGGCACCCCCTCCTCGGAAGAGGGGAGGGTGTCTGGTCCATAGGGAAATGTCAGAAAATGGTGGAAACACCACAGAAATGGATAGGGAACAGCATGGGAAGGATGTCTGGATGCATCTTGGACACCGAAGTCGCTGCTATTAACGATAATGCCGACTATTACGCCACTTTTACGGAGTGACAAAAATACCCAAAAAAACCCCAAGATAACATCGATTATACAGGAAATATTGTTGGGAAACATAGATTTACTTGTACGTTAAGCGCAAGTGCTGCCAAAAATTACACGGATGAGGCACTCCCATACAACAAGTATATCATATAAAGGAGGGCCTCATTCACATTGTGGTATAATTGTGGGACTTCGAAACTCATAAAGCCTATGCACTAAAGGAAAGGGCTGGCAAAAATTACAAGGATCAGGCACTCCAATACACCCTTTATTACACATAAAGGAGGGCATCAGACACACCCGTGAAAAATTATCATTGATGGCCTGCTGCTGACACTAAAAAACAATAGGCTTGCCATTCTGTTGCTGCGCAGACCGTCCAAAAAATTTAAGAGTGACACTCTGCTGCCGAGCTGACCAAAAAAAAAATTTAAGGGATACATGTGGCTGCCGAGCTGACCGGCAAAAAATATAAGGGACACATGCTGCTACCACCACATCGCTAAGAGTCGCTGACGACTGTTTATTTTTTCGTTATCCGCCACGGGAGGCCGATGATCCCCCAGCAGCGTGGGCCGCGTCGGCCATTTCACTCTCGCTCCGTCGCCAGGGGGTCGCCTTCTTCAAGGGCCCCCGGAGAGGGAGCCTGAGAAACGGCTACCACATCCAAGAAAGTCAGCAGGCGCGCAAATTAGCCACTCCCGACTTGGGGAGGTAGTGACGAAAAATAACAATACAGGACTCTTTCGAGGCCCTGTAATTGGAATGAGTACACGTAAAATCCTTTAACGAGGATCTATTGGAGGGCAAGTCTGGTGCCAGCAGCCACGGAGGAAGGGTGTGTCTGGAGGAGCTTCTGTGTTTGAAGACTTGCTTGGGATATTTCCATCTTTCCCAGCCCAGGGCCCCCCAGGAAGTAGGTAGGTCCCTGGGCCATGAAGCCAGGAAAGGCCCAGGATCCTGCTTCCCAGGGTAGGCCGGCGGGGAGTGGGGGAGGCGAGCTACCGGCCTCAGCACCATCGTCCTCCCTGGGGTCAGGAAGATCTAGCCCTATGCAGGATAGGGCATCTAAGAAGAATCGCCCAGAAATCTCCTCAAGTATCAGGAGGATAAAAGAGGAAATTAAAAGGCTGGAGGAAAGAAGGACAGCCATTCTTCAACATAGTGGGGCTTTCAAGGAGAAACTTGAGAATGAGGCCTGCTTTAAAGACATGGTTAAAGGACAGCGGGAAGCTGAAGAATGAGGAAGACATGGTGGAGGAGGAAATGGATTCAATACAACCTGCCTCTTTTGCCAGCTCGGGGATTCTACGGGAGCAGGTCCGCCTACCCCCTACATGCTTGGAGGAAGACGGTGAGAGCAGTGGGGTAGGTGGGCAACTACTTGAACAAATTCGCCATATGGAATCCCCAAGGATCCACGAGGATGGATTTTATTTTGGTGATGATTTACGAGGGACCTAAGAGAAAAAAGAACAAGAAGACAAAGCAACAACAATATGGTGAGACAAAACTCATATTTGTTCCTCATCAATTGCGCTCTGGACCGGCTGAAAAGTCAGTCCAGGGCGCAAACCCCCGTTATCCTCCCTGACCTGGTTTCTGTGGTGGAACCGGGCTGTAGCTGCGGGGAGATAATATGCAATGAAACAAAAATGGCGCAGGACGCCGTCTCTGCTTGTGGTAGCATAGACGGCAAGGGGGAGGAGTCGGCTGTAAAACCAAACATGCTGGCTCAAGAGATGGTGTGCATGGAGGAGGGGGGCGTGTCTGTTGCGCCTCAGGCCCCGCCCGACGAGGCCACCATGTCCTCCCTCCTTGGGACCTCTGTGTCCCCGCCTGTTTTTTCTATGGTGGCCGGTTCCGGGGCTCCCATTCCTCCAGTGACCGCTGCTACCCTTCCTACTTGTGTGGGCATGGAAGCGGTGAGGGGAGGTGGCGTAGAAGGGATGGGACTGTCTGCAGGCGCGCCCCAATGCGTGTCGGGGGGAAGGCGGTGGATCTATCCTTCTGGATAGACAGGCATGGCCTGAGTGCCTTCAGACAGCAAGGCGGGGGCAAGACCGCATGGTCTTTACCCACAACCAGCCCCTGGAAGCCTACCAGATGGAATTTTGTCTGTCTGCAGTGGGTAGGCAATGAAGCGTGCCCTACTAGAAAGAGGGTGGCTGAGCTCCTATTTCAGATGGGTATCAGGGTATGTGGCATCTTTGCCCTGATACATCCGTATGGTACCTGGGAGTTTGATGTCAGTTTTGCCCGGACAGAGGGTTTTGAACTTTTCTGGTCCGGGTATGAACTGGCAAAAGACCAGCCGGACTGGCAGGGGTTTTTCGTGAAAGCAAGGTGAGGTCAAGAAAGTGTCTGTTTTGACCAGTAACGAGACGCTTTCTGGCATAGACATCATGACCTGGCTAAGCAGGTATGGGGACGTCCAGGGTCTTCCTAGTAAGATCTTGGATAAATACGGCATCTGGTCAGGCGCCTGGGTGTTTCAGGTTAAGTTGAAACAGTCAGGTGGGTCGGTTTCCCACATTCCATCCTCTGCCTTCCTCGGGTGGTATAGGATCCAGGTCTTCTACAGGGGGAAGCCTAAGCTCTTTTACAAGTGTGGCAGCCCTTCGCATTTCAACGCCAGCTGCCAAGTGCAGAAGTGCGCATTATGTGGGTGTGAGGGTCACCTAGCCGCATCTTGTAAGGTGATTAGGTGTAACCTATGTGGTGATCTAGGGCACCCATTTAGTCGTTGCCCTCGCTCTGTTGCCAACGTGGCTCAGGATCGTGCGGAGGAGAGCCGGGAGGCTCCCTCGGCCGAGGTGAGTGCTGACGAAGGCACCAGCGCTGTGGGGTCGAGGAAGAGGAAGGAAGGTCCGTCCCGGCAGAGACGGAGGGAGAGGCATCAAATGGAAAGGGAGCAGGAGGAACCCCGTCCCGGGGTGATGCCTGCGCCCTCCAAGGAGGCAGTCTCTCCTGTAACAGCTAAGACCCTGGGGGAGAGCGAGCTGAACGAGGAGATCGGGAGGCTAAACCGCACCGAGGCGACTCTGTCCTCGTGCTACGCAAGCGCGTCAGAAGGTAGCGGGACAGAGTCGGAAATAACTAGATGGAAGCGCCTGACCAAGAAAAAATCTAGCCCGACCAGAGTGGCCATGGAAGGCGAAGCCGACTCCCCCCTGGATCTCTCCAACCGGTTCCTCATCCTGGATGAGACCTATGCCTCCTCTGCGGTAGAGGAGGTTGAGGATGGGGGTCCGGAGATGCAGGAGGGAGAGCCTTCAGGAGAGCCCGCGCCTCCCTCTGGTGGGGATGTAAGGTCCCCAGGAGGAGAGGCGTGTCCGGACCAAGTGACCAAGAAAGACAGGGGTGGTGCGGGGAGGGAGGCAGTGGTGACCAACCAGATGGACACCACTGTCTCTCTCAAGAGGAGCCGTGCTACCTTGGAGGGTAGCCCCGGGAGGGGGCGGGGTAAAAAGTCTGGGAAAAAGAGTGGGAAAGCGAGGGGGAAGAAGGCCATGTAGCTTAATCACCCTTTATGGCGGTTTACTTCGTTGATGTTGTAGACCATTAATGACGCCAGCATAAAATGCGGATGCGGCTAGGTTTACAGCCTTTGATTTTCTTAGCCGTGTTGAAGCTGACATTTTATTCTTGCAAGAGACCAGGCTGCCAGATTTGGCGGCCATCCATAAAGCCAAGAGGGAATGGAGATCAGGACCCTCCTATTGGTCTCTTGCGGCTGAGCTGTATAGCGGAGTGGCGGTCCTTTTTACCGCACCGGTGGAATGCCGACGGGTGATCGAGCTAGAAATGGGGAGGTGTTTGATCTTATATATACTCTTGAAGGGACAGGAGCGTTGTTTGATTAACATCTATGGTCCCCAAAGTAAGTGGGACTGCAAATGTCTCTTTATGAGGATTAAGCCCTCCCTTTTTATGAGCCGGCAGGTGGTCTTTGGTGGAGACTTTCATACCATCACGAGGTCTCAAGACAGGGGAGGCGCCAGAGACCGGCTGGCTTACGATAGCATAGCGTTAAATAGCATAGCTAGCAAGGCCCGCCTGGTGGATGTCCACATTAGGCACACCCCAGGCCACGGGGGATTCACCTATTACAGAGGTAGTCAGATTAGGTCTAGAATAGACAGGTTTTATTTGAAGGAGGAGGCCATCTTTTCGCCTTTAAAGGTTGTTGAGGTGGAATTCTCCGACCACTGTTTGCTTGTTTTCTCCTTGAAAATTGCAGAGACTCCCCAAATGGGAAGAGGGTACTGGAAACTGAATTTGGCCCTCCTGGAGGAAGCAGAGGTGAGACAATCCTTTGAGGCCTTCCTTCAGAGTCAGTTACCGTTGCTGGATCTCTGTGACACTAAGTCTGAGTGGTGGGAGATATTCAAAGATCGGGTAGCAAAATTATTCCGCCAGCTCTCGAGCCTCAGGTCCCTGGACAGGTACCGCTTGTACCAGGGTCTGAGGAGGAAACTCGAGCATCTGGTCTCGACTGGAGGTAGCCGCGAGGATATCTCTAGGGTGAAATCTTTGCTCAAGAGGTGCCAGAGCGAAAGGCACACATCTTTGGTTTTTGAGAGGGATTTCGGGAGATACCGCTCGCCCGACCCTTACAAATCGGGACAGGATATCGGCTTTCCTGGCTGAAACCGTCCCTGTGTCAGGAGTAGACCTTTCTCTTGGTGTGTTGGTAGAAGAGATCAGGAAAGAGGAAGTCAGTCTGGGGATCGAAGGGTTAGCCCTAAAGAAGTAACCGGGACCGGTTGGCTTAACATCCAAGTTTTATAAGACCTTTAAGGACTCCTTAGTTCCCCTCTTGACTGAGGTATTCAATGAGTGCCTATCCTCGGGCACTCTGCCGAGGTCATTGAGGAGGTCAACCCTGATCCTTCTATCAAAGGGTAAAGATCCGAGCCATATTGAGAATTGGCATCCCATAGCGCTTCTCAATACAGACAGGAAGATTCTGGCAAAGATACTGTTTAATCGGCTGGTCAAGTTTGCGCCCCGGCTCCTTTTGGGGACCCAGCATTGCTCAGTTCCAGATCGACCAGTGGAAGGGTTGGTCTTTGACCCTCAGGGAAAGGGTCAACTTGATCAAGACCTACCTTCTGCCTTTGCTTATTCTATTTGTATGTATCTTGCCAGAGCCTCTCTGGACTCGGGTCTACAGCCTGTTCTTCCAACTGTTATGGGGGAATAGGCTGAACCTAATCAAGAGAGAGGTGACATACCATACGAGGAGACTAGGGGGGTTGGGTATAGTCAACCCCCTGTTGTTCCTAGTGAACACCTTTGTAAAGATTAACCTAGCAAACCTCTGGGCAGAGAGGGCTCCTCCATGGTAGTCTCCTGCAGGTGGTGGTTTCAGCCTTTTTTCCAGGAATGGGAGACAGGAGGGCAAGTGAAGGATTTGCGTACACCTCACAGATATCTTCCGGCTTATGTCACACCGATTCTGAAGGTAATACACCTGTGGGGTTTGGAGGTGAGCGAGATCAAGACCCAGTCAAGGAGGTCCCTTGACGAGAAGGTCTTGTTGACACACTTTCAAAAGCCCCTGGCCCTCAAGGATTGCCCAAGCCGGGATCTAGACAAGGGGTTACAGTTGCTAAATTCGGCATGAATCTCCTTTTTGGGACTTGGCTTGGCGCTGCTTTCACGGGAGACTGTATGTAAGGGACAATTTGAAGTACAGGAACTCCGATGAAAGGGGTTGTCCCCGGTAGGAGTGTGGCAACATACTGGAAAGTATGGAGCACTTCCTGCTTCAATGTCCTTTTAATACAGAGGTGTACAAACAGGTGGGAGCTTCCGTTGGCTGGCCTCGGTTAGCCAACCTCTCCTACGCGGAGTGGGCCTATGGGGTATTCAGATACCTGGGAAGGAGGGACCCTTCTACGTTTTTCCTAGGTAGCCTAGTTGTTTGCCTGGTTTTACACGTGGAACGCAGGGTGTTTAGTTAGCAGAAAGTCCTCCCGGTGGATGGGGTGTGTAGGAACATTCTCGGTGACCTGGTGAAGGTGCGCTCTCTTGAGTATGAGAAGCTGGGCACGAGTAGGGCTTCATACCTCTGGAGGGGTTTTGATTTTGATGTACCCTAGCTTAGTAATACTCTTCCTGGTGGTGGGCTAGGGCTTTGTGTGCATAAATTTTTGTATACATTTTTGGATATTTGTATATTAGGGTAAGTTAGGTTGGGGGGGGGTGTGGGAGGCCTGCATTCAGCCCTGGACTATGCGTACATGAGAGGACATGGGGCGACGGGCTGAATGTAGGCAGTGACGGGTTAAGGAGGGGCTGGCCCAGGACTATGCAGACGTGACATAGACATGAGGCGGAGGTCAGTCCCTGGGTGGAGGGATAGATAGTTGATAGTAGGGTAAGATAGGTTAGGTTAAGTTTATGTTTGTGTGATAATAAAAAAATATATATTTTATTATTATTATTATTATTATTATTATTATTATTATTATTTTTTTATGTATTGTAGTTTATTATATTTAAAAAAAATATATAAAAAAAATAAAAAAATTGTTTAGACATATATGTATATGCATATATAGGGAAATCTGTGTTTATATGCATATACATATATGTAGGTTTGTTTTACAGCCGGGCCAGCGCTGTTAGGTTTTCTTTGAGTTTCCTTTTATTTTTGTATATATTGTATATAGTGCTTATAGGTATGAATGGTGAGTATGTGAGGCTGGGCCAGTTTGAAAATTTTGTTATTTCATTGTTAAGAATATGTAAAGTTTAATTTTTGGACTTTTGTATAGTAGTGGCGGCTGGGGACTGCGTAACGAGGGACAGCCGCCGCCATCAGGCTGCAAAAAGCCTTGGTGTCCACCAGCCTAAATGGCAACATTTCCAAGGTCAGCAATTTAGAAAGTTGCGCGTTTAGAGCTATGGCCTGTGGGTGGGTGGAAGGGTATTTGCGCTTGCGTTCAAATGCCTGGGGTAAGGACATTTGAACACTGTGCTGGGATATTGAAGTGGATGTGCTGGCTGATGGTTCCTGCGAAGGTCCAGGTGCAGGGCGGGAGGCATCTGGGCCTGCGTCTTGGACAGCAGGTAACAGAGGGGGAGAGGAGGCAGTGGTGTGACCTGCAGACACAGATCGTGGATCCAGGCATTTGGCCCACCTTTTAGGGTGCTTTGACATGAGTCGGATCATGCTGGTGGTGGTCAGGTTGCTGCTCATCTTGGTACGGCACAGATTACAAATTACAATACATTTATCGTCAGCACTTTCCTCAAAAAACCGCCAGACTGAGGAACACCTAACCCTTGGCAAGGGAGCTTGCCGCAAGGGGCTGCTCCAGGGAACAGTTGAGGGCCTGGTTGGCATGGCCTGCCTTCTCCCTTTTGCCACCCCATTGCCTCTTCCAGCCTGTTGCGCTGCTGCGGATCCCTCCCCCTCTGTACTGCTGTCCTCGCTCGGCTTGCCACCTTCCCAGGTTGGGTCAGCTATTTCATCGTCTACCACCATCTCTTCTACATCCTCACCCTGCTCCTCCTCCTGACATGGTGAACTAACAAGAACCTGACTTAACTGTGTCTCATGCTCATCCACAACCTCTTGAGACACTAATTGCCCTTGACTTATTGGCAACTGTGTCTCATCATCATCATGCACCTCGTGAGACGCTGGTTGCTGGTCCCCACCATCATCTTCTTCAGACTGTCTTTGCTCAATAGGTTGGGAATCAGGGCACAATATCTCCTCATGTCCCACTTCAAGCAGCCATGGCAAGAGGCCCGAGCCAAGGACGGTGATGAAAAAGGCTCCTCGGAATATCCCAATGTGGGATTAGTTCTTTGCCCAGACTCTACATGCTGGGGAGGAAGGAGAATCAGGGTAAGGATAAGGTTGCCCAGACTCTTGGCTACTGAGACTGGACTTTGTGGAAGAGGGGGTGGTGCTGAACCGACTGGATGCATTATCAGCTGAAATCCAACTGACTACCTGCTCTCACTGGTGTGGCGACAAGAGTTGTGTCTTGCGCCACCCTACAAACTGTGACCCGCCCCTTAATGCTCGCCTTGCGCATATTGTATGGTATATATGCAACTTGGTCACAACTACAGTACTGCAGATTTTTATTAACTGTATGATCAGAAAAATTTTAACGAATGTCCAATATTCTCAATGCCCAAACGTTATAGAGCAGCCGCAAATGAGGAACTGTGGTCTAAATTATCGGTATTAAATGTAACAACGGATGTCAGCTACATAGACTTTTGAACGGTTGTAATACGCTGTGCACCTAGCGTTACTGACAGGGCACACTTGGGGTATTTTTTGCTACCCAAAAAACAAAATAAAATGCAGAAGGATTTAACAATGGACTTTTGTGTCTTTTGAACAATGATACCAACCCTGCCTATAGAAATTATATCCCTACACTAGTCCCTCCTTGCACAAATGTTATACAGCAAGACGCAAAAGAAGTACTGCGGGCATAACAGCAGAAATTATAGCAAGGTATGTCAGGTATATAGTATACAGAGAGTATCCTACAGCATGCAGCAGCAGCAGCACATGTGGCATTAATGGCAGGCCACCTAGTGCTATTTTCACCACCTTTAAACACCCCCAAAAATAATAAAATATTGCTTTGTGCCAGATACAATAGCCCTTAAAAAGGGCTTTTGGGTCTTTTTTGAGCGATTTCTATCCCTGCCTAGTGTGCTTCTCTCCCTACAGTGTATGTCCCTCCTTGCTGCAGCAGCGCATGTGGCGTTAATGGCAGGCCACCTAGTGCTATTTTCTCCACCTTTAACCCTTTCGCGCCCGGAGGTTTTTTCGGTTATGCATTTTCGTTTTGCGCTCCCTGCCTTCAAACAGCCATAACTCTTTTATTTTTCTGTTCACATAGCTGTATGAGGGCTTGTTTTTTGTGGGACAAGTTGTACTTTCCAACGCCACCATTTAATATTGCATATGGTGTAGTGGGAAGCGGGAAAAAAATTCCAAACCGGGTGAAATTGCAAAGAAAATGCTATTCCGCTACAGTTCTACGGGTTTCTTATTTACAGCGTTTGATGTGCATTAAAACTGATCCATTACTTTCATTCTACTGGTCAGTACGAATCCGGCAATACCTAATATGTATAGTTTTTCCTGCGTTTTCATAGTGATAAAATAATTAGAAAGTTGCCCTTTTTTTTTTTTTCCTTGTCAAATCTTGACCCCTATAACTTTTTGGTATTTATGTGTACAGAGCTGTATGGGGGCTCATTTATTGCGGGACGATCTGAAGTTTTTATTGATACCATTCTGGGGTGTGTATGACTTTTTGATCACTTTTTATTTAATTTTTTTTAGAAAAAAAAGCGACAAAAAACGGCAAATCGCCATTTGGACGCTTTTTTCCGCCACACGTTTTTCCTAGGTAGCCTAGTTGTTTGCCTGGTTTTACACGTGGAACGCAGGGTGTTTAGTTAGCAGAAAGTCCTCCCGGTGGATGGGGTGTGTAGGAACATTCTCGGTGACCTGGTGAAGGTGCGCTCTCTTGAGTATGAGAAGCTGGGCACGAGTAGGGCTTCATACCTCTGGAGGGGTTTTGATTTTGATGTACCCTAGCTTAGTAATACTCTTCCTGGTGGTGGGCTAGGGCTTTGTGTGCATAAATTTTTGTATACATTTTTGGATATTTGTATATTAGGGTAAGTTAGGTTGGGGGGGGTGTGGGAGGCCTGCATTCAGCCCTGGACTATGCGTACATGAGAGGACATGGGGCGACGGGCTGAATGTAGGCAGTGACGGGTTAAGGAGGGGCTGGCCCAGGACTATGCAGACGTGACATAGACATGAGGCGGAGGTCAGTCCCTGGGTGGAGGGATAGATAGTTGATAGTAGGGTAAGATAGGTTAGGTTAAGTTTATGTTTGTGTGATAATAAAAAAATATATATTTTATTATTATTATTATTATTATTATTATTATTATTATTATTATTTTTTTATGTATTGTAGTTTATTATATTTAAAAAAAATATATAAAAAAAATAAAAAAATTGTTTAGACATATATGTATATGCATATATAGGGAAATCTGTGTTTATATGCATATACATATATGTAGGTTTGTTTTACAGCCGGGCCAGCGCTGTTAGGTTTTCTTTGAGTTTCCTTTTATTTTTGTATATATTGTATATAGTGCTTATAGGTATGAATGGTGAGTATGTGAGGCTGGGCCAGTTTGAAAATTTTGTTATTTCATTGTTAAGAATATGTAAAGTTTAATTTTTGGACTTTTGTATAGTAGTGGCGGCTGGGGACTGCGTAACGAGGGACAGCCGCCGCCATCAGGCTGCAAAAAGCCTTGGTGTCCACCAGCCTAAATGGCAACATTTCCAAGGTCAGCAATTTAGAAAGTTGCGCGTTTAGAGCTATGGCCTGTGGGTGGGTGGAAGGGTATTTGCGCTTGCGTTCAAATGCCTGGGGTAAGGACATTTGAACACTGTGCTGGGATATTGAAGTGGATGTGCTGGCTGATGGTTCCTGCGAAGGTCCAGGTGCAGGGCGGGAGGCATCTGGGCCTGCGTCTTGGACATGATGTCTATAGACATGATGTCTATATTTATTGTTATTTAGGTATTTCTTTTTTAATTATACGGAAAGGGGGGTTTTTTGAACTTTTATATCTTTTTTATTTTTTATATATTTTTTTTAAAAAAATTTTAATTTTTTTTTAACTATTTGAAAGCTCAAATATGGGCTTATATATTGTGGCTTTTTTTTTTTTTCTTTATGAGCAATCAGGGATTTTATAGACTCAGAAATCCAAGAATTGCTTCTAGTGGCCAGAATAAGAATTGCACTTTGAAAACTGTAATCCTCACCAGCGAGGATTACAGTTTTCATTTGGTGTACAGACACCCCGATTGGCCACACGAGGTGTCTGTACACCACCCGGAAGCGAATGCTTCCGGGTTGAGACGCAACTAGATGCCGTGATCACGTGTGATCACGGCATCTAAACTCCCAGGAAGACGCCGCCGATGACGGTAAGTAGCGGCAAGTCTCTGCTGTTAGAAACAGCAGAGACTTGCCGGCCATGACGCCCGCCGCACTTGTGAGCGGGCGCCATGTGCCGGCATCGCCCCAGTGCCGTACATGTACGGCGCTGGGCGCGAAGGGGTTAAAGTCCCCTGCAGCAGAATTTTAGAACATTTTTTAGCACGCGGCAAAACATTTAGCCATACCCCTTTCCTGCTAAGCCATGCACCTTTTCTGTTAAGCCACACCCTTTGGTGGACAAGTTACAAAAAGGATCAACACTTAAATGTGTTTCAAAGCATGTGCACCAGTTTTGAGTAGAGTAAATCTGCTGTGGACAAATATAAACGACTTTGTGGCACTTTGCTCGTCTTGTTGCTGTTCCCACCCCGTAAGTATAATGTCAAATAACAGCAAACGAGAGGGTAGAAATGCAGTGTGAGTCTTTATTCAAGATGCACGTAATTTGCAATCTTGAATAAAGACTCACACTGCATTTCTACCCTCTCTTTTGCTGTTATTTGACATTATAGTAAATCTGCTGTGGCAGAAATGCACCAAATTTTGTTCCATTTCATGCCAAATTCGAAAATCCAATTGTAATAATAAATGTGGGACAATGTGTTTTTTTTTCCTCAGGAGTAGATAACTTTTAGCGTAATGTCAAAAGGGAAAAGACAACTGTCTCTGTAGAGCTGTAAGGAGTTTGTAAACTGTATTATAGTAGTGTGCATAAAGATTTACTTGGATCCAGTCTAGACAGCCCTCTATGAGCCAAACAACTTGAACTCCAGACTGTTAAGCTGTACCAGTATTGTAAAGTGATGTCATAGGACCTGAGACAGAGAGAGTTTTTTTACATCAGTATTTGACCAGTACTGATACAGCAAAAACAGGAGTGGCTCCAAAACAGATGACACGTAATGGACATACTTACACGTCTTCAGTGTTTTAGACCCACTCCTGCTTTTGGCTCCCAAATTGTTATCAAATCCCAATGAAAAATACTAAACATGATAGAGGTTTTATGGATGCTCCAAAGACAGGATCCATTGTGTTTTTCATTTTTCGGTTCTTTTGACAGATCAGAGGAAGGGTAAAATAAATGGTGATGTCAACAAGGTCAAACAGGGACACTAGTGGCCCCATCATAGAGTGGTGAGGGTGGCAACAGCAAGAGGAGTCAACATAGTAGCCCAGTGACAGACTGGTGAGAGTGAAAAAAGCATATGGAGTCAACATAGTGGCCTAGTCACAGAGTGGGGGGGGGGGGGACAAAAGCAATAGCAGTAACAGCAACAAATGTTGGCAGTAGGAGAAGGAGGCAGCAGGTGTCTGGCATCATGCAGGTGTCAGAATCAAAATAGTGGCTGAAGCACGTGGCCAGTAGTAATAGGCCTTTTTTCACAATGTTTTGGTGTGGCAGTACACTACAGTCAGAACATTAGCTTGAATGATCTAGTATGGTGCATCAGGCACTGGTTTGTGGAAATCCTGGCTTATCCACACCTGATTCATCTTCATAAAGATTAATCTTTCTACTTTTTGTCTAGGGCAAACTTGGCCAGTTGCAGCCACTATTCAAGTTTGGCTACCCAGAAGTCCAGAGGATCTTGAATCCGGGGTGACAGGGTGCTGCCCAAGTATGCCACCACCTGGTGGTTCAGTTTCTGCTCTATGTCCTGCTGCTGTTGGCTCATTTCTTCATTTGGCGAGTGAAGAAACATCCTTATCAGAGACTCAAGACTCAAGTTACCACTGACAAATAAAGTCACCTCGTCAAGTGGCCTTAGCAAACGGCAGGTATCATGCATGAGCTGCAACTGGCAACATCAAAGTTACATAGGAGAGTACCCCTGCCCATCTGCATTATCAAGAAATAGTTCACAGCCTTCCTCTCCACATATAGTTGGTCCAAAACGAGGTGATGTTGGGGAACCCTATTCTACCTGTGCAGCTCAAGGAGGGTGTGTTTTGCACACTAAGAGTGGCTGAAGTGTATGCACAGTTTACTGGGCATTTTCAAGCTGTTGTGTGGAAAAATTTCAGGAACCTGGTTACAACCAGATTAAAAAGGTGTGCCATGCAGTGCGCATGGGTCAGCCCTCCTTGACGTAGCATTGACAGAATGTTCATCTCGTTATTGGTGACCATGGTTCAAATCTTCATTTGGTGAGGAGACAGCCAGTATTTGAGTTCTTGATGAAGGACGTGGAGCAGTTCCATGCACATCAGTGTGACACCATCATGCTCTCCATAGGTGGTATGCTGAAGGACCAGTGGAGATTGAGGACAAGGTGGAGGATGAGGAGGCAGAGGAGGACATTGGCACAGCAATCACAGCATGAAAATGCAGAGGTGGCATTGTTATCACCTGGACAAGTAACTAGTGTGCCTGGGCAGGAACCACATTTACCCAATGAGCCATAAAGGACATATATTGTCCGTCACCATAGTTATAGCTCCACATGTCGGCCCTGCCTTAAACTGTACCAGACACTGACAGGCTCAAGGACTAGCCCATCTTCTGCTCAACATATGTGTGCAGGGCTGATAAAGCTTTTTTAGAGAATTAATAATTGCTTGGGACTCTCCACCTTGTCTCAGCACAAGCTATTACTGGTGAAATGTGTGATGAGGAGTAGGAGAATGAGTAGGAGAAGGAGTAGGAGGAGCAACAGGACCAGTAGATGATGGGAAGGAAACAAAGCTCCCTTCTGCTGAGGTGACTGCTGGAGAAGGGGTGCGGGCCACTGGGAGATGCAGCAGTTGCTGCATCAGGCTGTACCACTATATTAGCGTCACATTTTTTTCAAGCCACTTCATGGTGATGCTCCATATGTTGATGAAGGCCATGGTGCCAACATTGGCAAAAAGTATAAACCTGAAGGGGTCGGTCCCTTACAGAGTAATGAGGGGTAGTTGCAGAGAGCGATGAGCAGAAAGCAAAGCTACTAAATATTTTTTTCTTCACTGTATTCACAAAGGAAAATAAACTGTCTGATGAAATGCAGAATATAAAAGTAAATTCCCCATTAAAAGTGCTCTGTCTGACCCAGGAAGAAGTATAGCGGCGTCTTAAAAAGATTAAAATAGACAAATCGCCAGGACCGGATGGCATACACCCCCGTATCCTAAGAGAAATAAGTAATGTCATAGCCAGACCCTTATTTCTGATATTTAAGGACTTTATACTGACAGGGGTATTCCACAGGATTGGCACATAGCAAATGTGGTGCCAATATTCAAAAAGGGTCCAAAAACAGAGCCCGGAAACTATAGGCTGGTAAGTTTAACATCTGTTGTGGGTAAACTGCTTGAAGGTTTTCTAAGAGATGCTATCTTGGAGTACCTCAATGACAATAAGCAAATAACTCCACACAGACAGATCCGACTTGGGTGGATCAGGCAAAGGAAGAAAGCGGTTCTGAGTGTGAGGCAACATCAGCACCACAACCAGTTGGGAGAGGCAGTGGGCTGGGCAGAGGGAGAAGCAGGGCCCAAGGTACTACTTCCCCAAGTGTTCGCAGGGGTCAAGCTCCAGTGCGCAAAGCTCGATACTCTGTAGTTTGGGAGTATTTTATGGATGAAGAGGGCAATCGACAGGTAGCGGTGTGCAAACTGTGCCACACCAAGATTAGCAGGGTGTCAACAAAAAGAACCTGACCACAAGTAGCATGTGCAAGCATTTGGAGAAGAAACACCCCACTAAGTGGTTGGCACTCCAGTCAGCTGGTGACGGTGACACTGCTGCTTAAGCCCCTGTGTCACATGCTGTCAGTGACCTAGTAGCCCCCAGCCAGGACGCTCCAGCCCTGCAAGGACCCCTGCAACTCCATATCCCTCCCCCGCCTCCACTCATGTGTCCCAGCGCAGTGTTCAATTGTTACTACAGCAGACCTTTGACCGCAAGCGTAAGTACACAGCCTTCCACCCCCATGCACAAGCCTTAAACATGCAGATCAGTAAACTGCTGAGCCTGGAAATGTTGCCGTATAGGCAGGTGGCAGCCCACTGTGACTCGGTCCCCAGCCGCCACTATTTTTCATGCGTTGCCATCCGCGCCCTACACCGCCACATGTCGGATAACATCATCCGTGCCCTCAGCAACGCGGTTTGTGGGAAGGTCCACCTAACCACAGACACGTGGACAAGTATTGGTGGGCAGGGACACTAGTGGAGGCTGGGCCTCATGTGCTACCCACACCCAGAATTGCCGGACCAACTTCGGTGTCTGTTTCACCCGAACATTACGCCTCTTCCTCCGACCCCCCCCCACCTTCACCTCCCCCTCCTCCTCCTAAAGAGTATTGATGGCCACATCACAGAGTGTCAGTAGCTCAATGCGCAGCAGCACAGCGGTGGGGAAGTGTCAGCAGGCCATGCTGAAACTGCTTAGCTTGGGTGACAAGAGGCATACGGCTCAAGAGCTGTTAGAGGGCATCAGGGGGGAGACCACTGTGTGGCTTGCTCCACAGAACCTGCAACCAGGTCTGGTTGTTTGTGACAATGGGCGTAACCTGGTGGCGGCTCTGAAACTTGGTGGACTCACACATGTGCCATGCATGGCCCACGTACTAAACATAGTGGTCCAGCGGTTTCTTAAGACCTACCCCGAGCTTGCTGTGTTGCTCACTAAAGTGCGGCGCATCTGTGCACATTTTAGGAAGTCCACCACAGATGCTGCCACCCTCAGGACAGTGCAACAGCGGTTACAAATCCCTGCTCACCGGCTGCTGTCTGACGTTCCCACACGTTGGAATTCAACGTTGCATATGATAGCCAGGGTGTACCAGCAGCGCAGGGCAATAGTAGACTGCCAGTTAACATCGTCCAAGAGAGGTGGTAGTCATGCCAGTCAGCTTCCTCAGGTGTATAATGAGGAGTGGACATGGATGGCTGGCATCTGCCAGGTCTTAGGCCCCTTTGAGGAGGCAACACATATGGTTATCGGCGATGCGGACATCATCAGCGTCACCATCCCGCTGCTGTGTCTCATCCAAAACTCCTTAAAGAACTTAATATCAGAGGATTTAGGCATTTCACAGGAGATGGGGGAAGACAGTCCGTTGTTTGCCAGCCAGAGCACCTTCACATCAGTTTCGCAGAGCGAATTACAGGAGGAGGAGGTAAAGGAGGAGGAGACTCTAGGCCACACTGCAGGGGGTGATTCGATGACAGCAGTTCAGCGGGTATAGGCTGAGGAGGAGGAGGAATTGGAGGTGGAGGTAGAGGAGGAGATGGATAGTCAGTCGATTGAGGAGAGGGAAGTGTTGCGCTGTGGGACTGTACCTCACATGGCTGACTTTATGTTAGGCTGCCTTTGTCGCGATCCTCTCACTTGAAGACCATTCTGGCCACTAATGATTACAGGGTGTACACCCTCCTAGACTCATGGTGTAAGGACAATTTACCCACTTTAATTCCTGTGGAGGAAAGGACTTCAAGGGTCAATTCATACCACAAGGCCCTGGTGCAAAAAATGCTACAAGCATTTCCATCTGACATCGCTAGCGACAGGGGATGGACTGCAATGGGCCAAGTAATAGGGGAGAGGAGGGGAAAAGGCAGCGTGTCCAGCAAGGGCAGGGGTACACTGGGTCAGGCCTTTGTCAAGTTTTTGTCACCCCAGCCAGAGTGTACCACCTGTCCACAGGTTAGGCAGAGTAGGGCAGAACTGTACCGCAAGATGGTGAGGGAGTATGTCGCAGACCAGACCAGCGTCCATAGCGATGACTCCATGCCATACAATTATTGGCTGTCCAAGCTGGACAAATGGCCTGAACTGGCACAGTACGCCTTGGAGGTGCTGGCCTACCCTGCCGCTAGCATACTGTCGGAAAGGGTATTTAGTGCTGCTGGGGGGATAATCATAGACAAATGGACCCGCCTGTCGACTGACAGCGCTGACAGGCTGACGTTCATCAAGATGAACAAGTCGTGGATATCCTCCCACTTCTCTTCCCCAACGCAGGATAGCAGCTGAAGTCCATAAGAGCCCTTGTATCCTCCTCCTCTTTCTACTCCTCCACCTCCTCCTCCTCTATCACAGTTGCTGACGACACAATTTTTAAGGAAGGCCAACAGGCTCTCTAAATTCAATATTTACGGAGGGCCAAAAGACTCTCTAAACTCAATTTTTACGGAGGGCAAACAACCTCTCTAACCAAAATTTTTAAGGAAGGCCAACAGCCTCTCTAGACACAATTTTTACGGAGGGCCAAAAGGCTCTCTACACACAATGTTTACGGAAGGCCAACAGGCTCTCTACATACAATCTTTATGTCGGGGCACAAAAGGCCTGTTTCTCGCCTACTGTCTCTCTCCAAAAACTTCATCCTGAGGCCATTTTAGTGGCTATTTAAAATTTTAGTTTTCCGGTGTTTCACCTACTGTCTCTATTCCAAAATTTCTGCCTGAGGTCCAAGTACTACTGGCTTTTGAAAATGTCCTCCTCCTCCGCTGCACCTACTGTCTCTCCAAAAAAACTTCTTTCTGAGGCCCAACTACTGTGGTACTGGACTGATCCAGGTGCAGGTGACCAGATCTCAGCATGTCAGCATTGATCACTGGGTCAGTCCGCTACCAGTGTCCGCCACCTGACAGCAGCCATTCACATCCTGTCACCCAGCTTTCCCATGTATGATGCTGTAAAATCTGAGTTGATCTAAACATAAGTGATAAATCCTGACACATGACTATTAACTTCTATTAGATCGTAATCACCCAGCTTTCTTAGAGTCCTGATCAACAAGTTGTCATTCAAAAATCTCAGAAAGTTGAGTGACAGCTTCTCTATGCTTGCAAGTGGTAATGGTTTCACTGTCTTGAATTCATATGCAACAGCGTATAGAGTAAATTTATGTAGCAATAGCGTACGCTTTATTGGACAAGGTCCTGTCGCTCCTTGCACTGTCTCTGCCTGCTCCCTGCATGCTGCCCATGGTGTTCCCTATCCATTTCCGTGGTGTTTCCATCACTTTCAGAGGTTTTCAGGTGTTTAGGCAACCTTGCCTGTGAAGAACTTGGGTCCCCTGCAAAAATGCTCGTATCTCCCATTGACTTCAATAGGGTTTGTTATTCGGTACGAATATACGAACTTTTGGAAAAGTTTGTACCGAGCACACAAGCATTTTAATATTCGCTCATCTCTAGTTAGTATATAAAATGAGAATGCTTGGCCTGGGAGAAAATGTCTGTATGTGGGTAAGTAACTGGCTCAATAATAGAAAACAGAGGGTGGTTATTAACGGCACATACTCAGATTGGGTCACTGTCACTAGTGGGATACCACAGGGTGCAGTATTGGGCCCTATTCTCTTCAATATATTTATTAATGATCTTGTAGAAGGCTTGCACAGTAAAATAGCAATTTTTGCAGATGACACTAAACTGTGTAAAGTAATTAACACAGAAGAGGACAGTACACTGCTACAGATGGATCTGGATAGACTGGAGGCTTGGGCAGAGAAGTGGCAGATTAGGTTTAACACTGACAAATGTAGGAAGGAATAATGCATGTCACCAGTACATACTAAATGATAAAACAATGGGTAACACTGACATGAAAAAGGAAGTAGGAATTTTAGTAAACAGCAAACTAAGCTGCAGAAACCAGTGTCAGACAGCTGCTGCCAAGGCCAATAAGATAATGAGTTGCATCAAAAGGGGCATAGATGCCTGTGATGAGAACATAGTCCTGCCACTTTACAAATCACTAGTCAGACCACACATGGAGTACTGTGTACAGATCTGGGCTCCTGTGAACAAAGCAGACATAGCAGAGCTGGAGAGGGTTCAGAGGAGGGCAACTAAAGTAATAACTGGAATGGGTGGACTACAGTACCCAGAAAGATTATCAAAATTAGGGTTATTCACTTTAGAAAAAGACGACTGAGGGGAGATCTAATAAATATGTATAAATACATCAGAGGTCAGTACAGAGATCTCTCCCATGATCTATTTATCCCCAGGACTGTGACTGTGACGAGGGGACATCCTCTGCGTCTGGAGGAAAGAAGGTTTGTACACAAACATAGAAGAGGATTCTTTACGGTAAGAGCAGTGAGACTATGGAACTCTCTGCCTGAGGAGGTGGTGATGGTAAGTTCACTAAAAGAGTTCAAGAGTGGCCTGGATGTATTTCTGGAGTGTAATATTACAGGTTATAGTTACTAGAGATGGGTCATTGATCCAGGGAGTTATTCTGATTGTCCTTGGAGTCGGGAAGGACTTTTTTCCTTCCCGACTCCAAGGGCAAAATTGGCTTATACCTCACAGGGGTTTTTTGCCTTCCTCTGGATAAACTTGTAGGATATCAGGCCGAACTGGATGGACAGATGTCTTTTTTTGGCCTTATAAACTATGTTACTATGTTAGACACCCCAATAACAATTAAATGAGAAAGCTTAGTCACCCCCATTTGAGAATCAAGGCCTATTGGAATTGTTTATAAAACAAGGTGGACACCCCAATAACAGTTAAAACACAGCAATAGCTGATCTCAGGGAGACCAACTACAAGTAACACTGTGGAGCCTCATTTATGAGTCTCAGCATAGCAATACAAAGTGCAAAGCTCCTTGGATACAGTAATATGCAAAATAACACTGGAGCCCTAATTATGGGTCTACAACACAGTGAAAGCCAGATATCCCTCCAGAGAAGGAAAGCCAAGCAAAGGGATGCCCCCCCCTTCCTGATTCTAATGGAATTGCTTATCCATGAAACAAGATAGGCACCCCAATAACAGTCAAAATAGCTTATTCACTCCAATGTGAGATTAAAAGTGTAATAGAATTGTTGTCTATTAAACAAGGTGGATACCCCAATAACAGTAGTATTAGACAGCTTATTCACTGCAATTTGAGAATTAAGGTGTAATAGAGTTACTTATCTATTAAACAATGTGGACACCCCAATAACAATAGAACTAGACAGCTTATTAACCTTGATTTGAGAATCAAGGCATAATAAATTGCTTATCTATTAAACAAGGTGGCCACCCCGATAACAGTTAAATTACATAGCTTATTCATCCCAATTTGAGAATCAAGGCCTAATGGAATTGCTTTGAAAAAAAAAAAAAAACAAAGTGGACACTGTTCAATTAGATAGCTCGGTGCCATACACAGGGATTTATTCAAAGTAGGCTGTTTCCTATGCATCCTCTAAGCTTCAGTATACAGTACCTGTACTGTCCCTGCAGTCTCCCTGTGCTTTCCCTAAGCTCACACTACAGTTTAAAACTCTCCCTATGATCTGTCTACACTGTCCCAGCAGTCTCCTTATCTAATATTCTACTTCTTCAACATTGTCTGTAGTGCTTGTAATGTATCTCCCTATGCTCAGATCACAGTAAAACACTAAGTGGTATGTGTATCATTAGCATTTCTAAGCAGAAAAGGGTATTACAGAGAGAATGACAGATAGGGAGCCTTAGTAAATCAATCTGGTTATACTTATATACGAAAGTACACACATGCAGAGTATACCCCAATATATAATATACACAAGTAATTATATGTAGGTGATGTGTACAGTATAAGTGCTGGAAGGAGTGTATATCACAGCCAGCTGACCGTGATACCTGTACTATAAGGGTGTGGACTGGCAGATACCACTTCCAAAACCTTCTCCCCCTCAAAAAAAAGTACTGGTGAGGTCACAGCCAGGAGGCTTCTGGACCATACAGCTGAGGAAGCCGGATCTAATACCGGGTGTGAATGACCCTCTATAGGTGAGATAGAGACATCACGTGTATTGGGTAGAGCCCAGACGGGCAGGTGTTTATTTGAATGTTTTCATGTGTGTTGGTGCTAAAGAGTGAAAATAAAGCACCATTTGGACGTTAAAACCCCCTGTGTGTCTGAAGATTTTTAATTGCGAGCCCCTGAGAGAGACCCCAATGTTAATCAGACCCATAAACAGACCTCAGATCAGATGCCCAATGTTAATTAGGTCCCAGCTCCGACCCCCAATCAGACCTTAGACCAGACCCCCAAAGTTAATAAGACCCCCAATCAGACCTCATACCAGACCCCAATGTTAAAAAGACCCCCAATCCATAATGGAATCAAAACTCAGATCAGACCCCCGCACAGCATGAGGTCACAAAGTGTGCCTACATCCTCACACTGTGCGCAGGTCATAGCACAGCATGCAAGACTGGCAGAAGAAGACCAGGGAGCTGTAAGTAGAACCAGCACAGGAAGTGGTGTATTCATGGCTCCCCAATTCATGCTGTACTAATGAGAGCTTCCATAATGGAACTGCTTATTAATACTTTCCCTATAAGTGGGAAAAGGAGTGTGTCCTATAGGGGGAAAATACAATACTTTGTATACAATATACTGTACTCACAGATGACGTCTCCACTGATTTGAATTTTTCATTTTCCTTTTCATCTACATTTGGTCCAGACCATCCTGCTGATTTCTCCTGAATACTGCACAGTTTACTGTGCAGACATCTTTCCCCAGGGGTGTGCAAACCCCTCTGCCATAGAAGAAAAAGTCAGTATTAATAAATGACACACTGTAGATTAGATATGAGTAGATTAGATATTAGATATGATATGATTAGAGATGAGCGAACGTGCTCGTAACGAGCACTGTACCGCTCAGTTCCCCTGCGCTCGCATAGGCACAGGCAGCCGCTTCCGTTGGGTGAGGAGGACGGAAGCGGCTGCCTGCGCCCATGCGAGCGCAGGGGAGCCGAGCGGTACAATGCTCATTACGAGCACGTTCGCTCATTTCTACTCCTGATACAGATTGTACATTAGGGCCCAGGAGCTTAGGTTAAATTAAAAGGACACCTCGTCATCCTGGCCCTGGTCGGAGGACCCTTTAGGATTTGAGGCACTGGGCAAATTCCAATTTTGCCCTTCGTAATGCTGGTTCTGGCTCTAAGAATTGTCTTAGACTTTCTGCCCATAAATGGTCAGGAATCATCCATTTCACATTACATAACTGTAATGTTATGAAAAGGTGCTCTCCATTTATTTTATCATACATATATCAGGGGTAACGATCTAGTTTTTGTAGAGGTTATTAACCTGTCTTTGCAGTCAGGTGAAGGTTTAACCCTTTCACGACCCAGTGATTTTCCAAGCATAACTTTTTACTTTTTTCATTCACAATCCATATGAGGGCATGTTTTTTGCAGGACAAGATGCACTTTCTAATGGCACCATTTATGATTGCATAAAATATGGTGGGAAGTAAAGATGAGCGAATCTATTCGCCCATTTGTATATTCGTTACGAATCCTCCTTATTTCCTACTCTGAAGCAAATCTAGATTTTTTTCAGATTCGCTTTGTACGAATATTAAATGTTATTAAAATTTTGTACGCTAACGCTGCGTACGCATTCTTCTTCCCCCACGGCCCCCTGATGCAGGAAAATGATGATACACCCCCCCAAGAGTGGTAAAGTGAAGATACGCCCCACTCAAAAGCGGGAAAAACCAGCCCGGCCCACCTGGAAATTTCTGTTTGCAAGTGTGGGGAGTGAAGAGTCCTTCCTCATTACTCCGCCCTCCTCTCCAGTTCAAGCCCAGCGGTGAACAAGACAGCATGGCTCACCAACTACGTCCAAAGTGGGGAGAGATGGTGTGGGGTACCGACTCCGAACCACCGAAGAGTCCTGAAGAGATCAGAGTGGAACAAGTGACCTGGAGAATCGCATGGGCACCGGAGGTGTCTGCTGTGCCGGCTGGTGCGGCAAAGGCGGCTTGAGCATCCACTCCGCCACCCAGGAGGAGAACACCTTCCATGCGGCAGAATTCCATCGTGTCTGCATGAGTGACAGCCCACGCCCAGACCCTATGGGACTATAAGAAAGCGGCAGAGGACTGGGTCATCCAATGCCTGACCATCCGAAGCCAGGAGACCTACGCTGGAAAGGCGCAAAGGAACCGCCATCTGGTTTTCAGTGGAGAGAGGCAGTGGCTTCCTTGCAGACAACGAGGACAATGAGGAGTACTTTGTGGGCCGTAGGTCTGTTAAACGACCTTACCTGCCCCAAGCCCTTCACATCCTATCCTTGGGTGCAGCCTTGCCTCAACCGCTGCAGCCAGAAATCCTTACTTCTGCTGTCCCGGCAGGAGGATCCGGAAAGGTGAAGGTTCAAGTGGCAGCCGCTCTCACCAGTCAGTACCACCTGGTCAAGTCCAAATTCAAGCAGCAGAGGGCAGTGGAGCTCAACAATGGCAACTAGCCTGGCCTACAGGAGGCAGGAATGTCCTCTTATGTCCTTTAGTAGTAGCAGTGAGGAATACTTCAGGTCCCTCATCTGAGGAAGCCTTCTGCAATTGGCTGTCTGGCTGACTTAAAGGACACCTCATGGTCTGGACTGGAGCTATGGGAGCCACAACATGGACTGCACCTGACGGCTGAAAGCTAGTTGGCATGTTTTTAATGTATCTTTTTTTTATTGCCCTATGTTTGACTCTCACCCAGATGGCCATGGCTTGTCAGGACTCCCCCCATTCTGCAGAAAATTCCCAGTTTGCTCCTAAGCGTGCCTATTTTCCTTTTTCTCCCCTTCTCAGGTTATTTGGGAGCCCCCTTTGCAAAAAGGGTTCTCTATTTGCTGCTATTTTATATTATCCATGTGGATTACACGTTACCTGTTTGCATTACAAAATTATCTCACGTGGATTACAATTGAATTTTGGACTATGTGTTCCAGTGTTTTATGCCAAGCAGCCATGAGGAGAGACTCAAACGTATATATCTGAACCTATTATGCTTGCAAATGTGAAATTGATTGCACTAAAATGTTTGCATAATTTTTTTTGCAGTATTTTAGCAATAATGTTTTTACAGGTTCAGCAACGTTCAAGCACTTTAGCCCATTGTGTTTATTCTTTTTCAGGTACTGCAATGTGTCCTATTATGCACTTATTGTATGGTGTTTTTGGTAAATTATGCACTTAGCCGGATACTTTTCTATCTCATATGGACAGCCTCTGAGGACTGTACGCCGTGGCCTAGCGTACGTGCGTGCGTATGACGCAATTGTGAGACAATAGTACGCTAAGGATTCGTACGCACTTTGTACGTTGATGTTTACGTATTTAGTGTTTACGTGTTCAGTACCGTACTTTTAACAACGGCTAGACTGTATGTTCGTAATTTGTTTAGGAATGTTCGCAGAACAAGGATTATTTTTTAACGCAACTTCGACCGAATAAATTTGTATTAAGAACGAATCTTGTTATAAATTCACTGATTATTCGCCAAAGCACATTTTTGAAGATTCGCTCATCTCTAGTAGGAAACTGGAAAAAAATTAATTTTTTATTTTTTAACACCGTTTCTTATACAATAAAACTGACTTGTTACTTTTATTCTCTGGATCAGTACAATTACAACAATACCAGATATGTATTGTTTTTCTTCCCCTAGGGAACTATAGCAAGCAATCATTAGACTGCTTTTCCCATAGACTTCAATGCATTAGCAGTTTATGGGGATTACAGTGAGGGACATTTATCAAGGGCTATACTCCTCTTAACAAATCAGGCAGATCTCATGCCAGCGTACAGGCAGACTCTTTATAAGAACTAATTTGCGGCAGCCCTGTACTACTCTACCCTGAGTACAGAGGTTGCCACACACTACATTTGACTCCCCCAATCCTTGCCGGAGGAGCCAGAGCACATCCTTCCAGATGCCATGGTTATGTGTGACCATGGTATCTAAGAGGTTAAATGTATGCGATCAACATTATTGTCAATCGCATACTGTACATTAGTCCCAGGTGCCTGCTGTTTGAAACAGCATGCACCCTATTATTATGGTGCCGCTATGCTCCTAAACCGGTGTCATTTTAAATGCCCGATCGATTATGTGGGGCAGTTAGGAAGAGGTTAAATTTAATGGGGTTGTCTCATTTTATACAATGATCTTTATAATGAACACAAAGTTAGAATAATAAACTTACTAATATATTCTTGATTTCTATATCGCCACCTCTGCAGGATATATTTTATTTCTAGCCCATTGTACAATGCTGGTTGTCAGGGGTCCCAGCCACCCCTACAATCCCGCAGCAGCACATGCACAGTAGCTCCTTTCCAGGCCACCTTGTATGTCCACTGTTCTGTAGATTGGCTCCAGGGCATGCACGGTAGCTTTGGAGCAGTATTACAAGTCCAGGCCTTGTTTAATTTTCCTGGACCTGTAATACATATCGCTCATGGCAGCACACATAACTTATAGGAAAGATGTTCATGCAGTGCTGTGGTTAGTGGCAGCTGTTTTCTAATAAAAAATGACATCAAACAAAGCTCTGCTGCACCAAGGCTGCTATTGAATATGATTCAGGCCTGCAAACTAAAAGAAGGAGGTGAGCAACCCCTTTAACACTAACAATAAAGAGATCTTGTTAACATTTTGAAAACTTTATGGAACTAATTGCATCAAGATTTATAATTATTATTTGCTAGTGGGAAAAGAAGGCCAGACATCTAAATTAGTTCAGACACCAAAATTAATTAAAACCTCAGATGTCTAAACTCATTCAGACCTCAGACCAGAACACTATAGTCATTCCACATCAAACCCATTAACTCATTTAGATCCTAAATCAAACCCATAAACTTATTCAGACCTCAAACCAGACACCAGCAATCACTGTAGAACAATGGGACGCTTGTAGAAACTAAAATATAACTCTTTATTAGTATCTTTATTTAAAAAATTGGTAAGGGAAAAAATGTCCTTGAGTCCTGTGCATGGACTCATAGGAGGTGCATCTACCTCCCCCCAAATAGCTTGTTGGTGGGGTTGCTGAAGATGTCACCCCCTACAAATGATAAAATATCAAAATAATCAGGTGCTCAAGTCCTTAGTACATTTGTAAATTGGTTAGCTAAGAGCGCATTGGGTCATCACCCTATCATTCCAGCTGGAATATAACCCCAATCACCAACCTAGTACAAGTGACTGTTTTGCTTGGAGGTAACTATTTATCTTTGCAGGCATCAGGTGAGGCGCCCTAACATCATGGATGCTTTTTGGCAATTGTGCTGTGCGGATGGCTGCTAATGCTGCCCAAAGCCATGGAGGCCTAATGCTGCCCAAAGCCATGGAGGCCACCGGCTGGGTGTCATATGTTACTGAGTGTAAAACTGACTATGACAATGTATTACAACACACTATAGGAGACATTTATTAAGACCAGTGTTTTCTACATCGCTCTCAAGTCCCTATGTGTTTTTGGAGGAAGCACCAAAGTTATGTAGAGGCGCAGGCCTCTACATAAGTTTTGCACTTATTCTGACAGGCCTTGTGACAGACTTAACAGCAAGAGGCCTTGCATGGTTTTAACCACTTTCAGTTGCGTGAAAAATGATAAATGAGCTGGGCCTACCGGCCTAGCCACTTCCCAACTCACACCATGGCCCCTTTTCTCACCAATAGTGTTGAGCGAATCGAAGTATCGATTTGCCGCAAAGCTGAATTTCCAGCTTTGTGGTAACAAATCATTTTTCCCTGAAATGGGGATAAAAGCAAAATCACATCACCTATTTGCATGCAAAGAGAGTGCCGCAGCAATCTTGATTGTAGATATCGTGCGAAATCTCGCATGCAGTGACGTATCACGGTGTCTTAAATCAAGATGGTCATGGCAACCTCTACGTAATCAAATGGATAAGGTAAGAATTTTTTATTTTACTGGATAAGATGAGAATTTTTTTTTTTCCGGATTAACCACTGAAAGCCCTCAATGTTAATCTCAGATGCTGCATTTATCGCTGATCAAGGCATCAGAGATTAACATTTGCCAACTTGAAGTCGAACTCCGATTCGGTTCTGAGGTACCAGTCAGAACCGAAGCTGAGTTTGGTTTCAAGTTTTAAAGTGGGTGAAGTTATTCAACAAAGTCACGCACAACTTTACGAATAACTAACTTTGGCTAATCAGAGCCCAAACATTTTAATATTATATGAAGATGGATCTCCGTACAGTACTGTATTAATCCAAAGTTTTGAATGAAGCGACTTCGGATGTAGCATCTGAAGCACGCTTCGTTCATCACTACTGAATATGTCCATACTTAAACAGTTAAGTACCATTTCATCAATAAGGACTATCTTGTTTATCCAGATCACTCAGAAAATCTGTGAATTACAACCAACATAAATGATTAGATTAGACATTTTATATTATAGGTATTGTAATCTAATAATTTATATTTTATGTCATGTTATAGCATTATGTGAATTTAACATTCACTGATTTTTTGAGTGATCTGGGCATACAAGATAGTCCTTATTGTTGGACTGGTATAAACCTGTTTATGTATGGTCATATTCAGTCCTACATAAGGTTTCTCTGGTTTACAATGTTTTTAAAATCTTTTGTGGTGTTAAATAAAGACTGGTGTTTTTATATACACTGGATTTGCAGCTTTTTCTTATATAGTCCTTCTAGTGGTGTTTGACATTGTATTGACTTTGGGTACTACAATATTAGCCAGCACTCAAGCATATTCTTAGTATGCCCTTCGGCCACCACTGTTGTATTTTTTTCCAGCAGTTTAGAACAATATATGAGGGGTTGTCACATTCAGGAGAAAATTCATAACAAGTTGTGTGGTGCTTTTCCTCCTGTTACCGTTTATGAAAATGTCAAATCTACGGCACAAGCAACATTTTATTGGAAAAAATATAGCTCAGTGTTTTTAGATTCTGTGAAGAACCTGTGGAGTTGAAGCACTCACTACAATCCTCAAAAAATTCCTTATAGGGTGTAGGTGCCAAAATCAGGTCCTACAGGGTCTCTTCAAATGCGACATGGTATCAGAAATCATTTCAGCAAAATCTGCCCTCCAAAAGTTACATAGCGCTCCTTCCCGTCTAAGCCCTGTGGTATGCCCAAACAGCAGTTTATGACCACATATGGGAAGTTGCCATGTTAAGGAGAAAATGGTAACAAAATGTAGAGTGCTTTTTCTCCAGTTGTCCCTTGTAAAAATGGAAAAAAATCTGGGGCTAAAGCAATAAAGTATTGGAAAAAAATGTAATTTTCAATTTTCATAACCAAGTGTTTGTAAATTCTGTTAAACTATTGTGGCCTTAAAGCACTCATTATATCCTGCCTGAAATTCCTTATCTGGTGGCGTTTCCAAAAAGGGATCACTTTTTAGGGGTTTCAACTGTTTGGGTACCTCATGGTCTCTTTAAATGTGACATGGCACCCAGAAACCATTTCAGCAAAATCTGTCCTCTGAAAACTCTCCATCCTTTCTGAACCCTGCTGTGTGCCCATACAACATTTTTATGACCACAGCATGTAAACAGCAGAATCGGGGTAATAAATATTAATATTTAATGTGCTGTTAACCCTTGCTGCTGAAAAAATGGATTAAATTGAGAATCTTCCAAAAAAAGTTAGCTATTGGATGCAAAATTAGTGATTTTTTGTGCAAAAAAACAGATGTCCTTAAGGACCAACGTGATCAAACTGCATTCCAGCGTGTTAAGCTTTAATAGAAAAATATAATTATCTATATTGTATCCAGCTGCAGAATATATGTGACATATCAGTAGTGTTGAGCGAAATGTTTGGCCGAATACACTATTTGGCCGAACATGGCGGTGCTCGGGACCACGCGGTATTGGCAAATTAGCGTGCGGGGAGGGATGGAATTCAGTGTAATGACACTAACCATTTTAGCTACTGGCATTACACTTATTGGCTAGCCGGGTCGCACCTGGTGACATGTGACAAGGCCAGTGTTCGACAGGGAGCTGCTGCATGCAGGGACAGACAGTGTAGGGAGAAAAGCACGCTAGGCAGGGATAGAAAGCTCTAACCAAAGACCCAAAAGCCCTTTTAAGGGCAATTATATCTGGCACAAACCTACATTTTATTATTTTGGAGGACTTTAAAGGTTGTGAAAATAGCACTAGGTGGCCTGCCATTAACGCCAAATGCGCTGCTGCAGCAAGGAGGGACATACACTGTAGGGAGAGAAGCATACTAGGCAGGGATAGAAATCGCTCAAAAAAGACCCAAAAGCCCTTTTAAGGTCTAATGTATATGGCACAAAGCAGTATTTTATTATTTTTTGGGGTGTTTAAAGGTGGTGAAAATAGCACTAGGTGGCCTGCCATTAATGCCACATGTGCTGCTGCTGCATGCTGTAGGATACTCTCTGTATACTATAAACCTGACATACTTTGCTATAATTTCTGTGGTTAAGCCCGCAGTATTTCTTTTGCGTCTTGTTGTAAAACATTTGCATAGGGGTAGAATTTCTATAGGCAGGGTTAGTATCATTGTTTAAAAGACACAAAAGTCCATTGTTAAATCCTTCTGCATTTTTTAATTTTTTTTTTGGTGGCAAAAAAAAACCCAAGTGTGCCCTGTCAGTAATGCTAGGTGCACAGCGTATTACAACCGTTCAAAAGTCTATGTAGCTGACATCCGTTGTTACATTTAATATCGATAATTTAGGCCGCAGTTCCTCATTTGCGTCTGCAGTTTAATTTGCCCAAGGAGGGAATTAAACTATAGGGATAGGATTTGGGTAGGTAGAAAGATTGTCGCTGTTCCAAAAAGATCAAAGTCCATTGGTAAATACGTCTTTTTTTTTTTTTTTTGGGGTGGCAAAAAAAAACAAACAAGTGTGCCCTGTCAGTAACGCTGGGTGCACAGCGTATTACAACCGTTCAAAAGTCTATGTATCTGACAACCGTTGTTACATTAAATACCGTTAATTTAGGCCGCAGTTCCTCATTTGCGTCTGCTCTATTAAGCTTGCGCATTCAGAATATTGGACTTTCGTTTACATTTTTCTGATCATACAGTTAATAAAAATCTGCAGTACTGTAGTTGTGACCAAGTTGCATATATACTATACAATATGCGCAAGGCAAGCACTAAGAGACAGGGAAGTGGGCGTGCTGCTAATGGTGAACGCAGAGGCCATGGCTCTGGGCGCGGTGAAACTGTGCCTGCTGGCAGAGCCCAAGAAACAAAGTCATCCACAATTCCTAGCTTCATGTCACAGTTTGCAGGGTGGCGCAAGACACAACTCTTGTCGCCACACCAGTGCGAGCAGGTAGTCAGTTGGATTTCAACTGATAATGCATCCAGTCAGTTCAGCACCACCCCCTCTTCCACACAGTCCAGTCTCAGTAGCCAAGAGTCTAGGCAACTGCATCCTCACCCTTATCCTCCTTCCTTCCACCATGCAGAGTCTGGGCAAAAGAACTAATCCCACATTCGCATATTCCGAGGAGCTTTTTTCATCACCGTTCCTTGGCTCGGGCCTTTCGCCAAGGCCGCTTGAAGTGGGACATGAGGAGATATTGTGCCCTGATTACTAACCTATTGAGCAAACACAGTCTGAAGAAGATGACGGTGGGGACCAGCAACTAGCATCTCACGAGGTGCATGATGATGATGAGACACAGTTGCCAATAAGTCAAGGGCAATTAGTGTCTCAAGAGGTTGTGGATGAACATGAGACGCAGTTAAGTCAGGTTCTTGTTAGTTCACCATGTCAGGAGGAGGACCAGAGTTAGGATGTGGAAGAGGAGGTGGTGGACGGTGAAAGAGCTGACCCAAACTGGGAAGGTGGCAAGCCGAGCGAGGACAGCAGTACAGAGGGGGAGGGATCCGCACCAGCGCAACAGGCTGGAAGAGGCAGTGGGGTGGCAAAAGGGAGAAGGCAGGCCATGCCAACCAGGCCCGCCACTGTTCCCCGGAGAAGCCCCTTGCGGCAAGCTCCCTATTTTGTAACCTCCCTAATTTGTAACCTGTGCCGTACCGAGATGAGCAGGGGCTTAAACACCAGCAACCTGACCACCACCAGCATGATCCGCCACATGTCAGCAAAGCACCCTAAAAGGTGGGCCAAACGCCTGGGTCCACGATCTGTGTCTGCAGGTCACTCCACTGCCTCCTCTTCCCCTCTGTTACCTGCTGTCCAAGACGCAGGCCCAGATGCCTCCCGCCCTGCACCTGGACCTTCACAGGAACCATCAGCCAGCATGTCCACTTCAATGTCCCAGTGCAGCATTCAAATGTCCTTACCCCAGGCATTTGAACGCAAGCGCAAATACCCTGCCACCCACCCACAGGCCATAGCTCTAAACGCTCAACTTTCTAAATTGCTGGCCTTGGAAATGTTGCCGTTTAGGCTGGTGTACACCAAGGCTTTTCGCAGCTTGATGGCGGCGACTGTCCCTCGTTACGCAGTCCCCAGCCACCACTATTTTTCCTGTGTTCAGTCCCCGCCTTACACCAGCATGTGGCCAGAAACATAACCCGTGCCCTGGTCATTTCTTCTTCGGTCTACTCTTTAGCAGAATGTCACATATGTCAAATCAAAACGGTCAGCTCGGCATTAGCGTCTCAGACTTAAATTTTTTTTACGGTCTGCTCTTCAGCAGAATGTCACATCAACAATAAAAACTTTTGGACGGTCAGCTCGACATCAGCTTGTCACACTTATTTTTTTTTACTGTCTGCTCGTCAGCAGCATGTCACCCTTAACTTTTTTTTACGGTCTGCGCAGCAGCAGCATGTCACCCCTATTGTTTTGGAGTGTCAGCAGCAGGCCATCAATGATAATTTTTCACGGGTGTCTCTGATGCCCTCCTTTATGTGTAATAAAGGGTGTATTGGAGTGCCTGTTCCTTGTAATTTTTGGCAGCCCTTTCACTTATTGCATAGGCTTTATGAGTGTCAGAGTCACACAATTATACCACAATGTGAATGAGGCCCTCCTTTATGTGATATACCTGTTGTATGGGAGTGCCTCATCCGTGTAATTTTTGGCAGCACTTGCGCTTAACGTACAAGTAAATCTATGTTTCCTAACAATATTTCCTGTAAAATCGATGTTATCTTGGTTTTTTGGGGGGTATTTTTGTCATTCCGCAAAAGTGGCGTAATAGTTGGACATCATCTTTAATAGCAGCGACTTTGGTGTCCTAGGTGCATCCTGACATCCTCCCCATGCTGTTCCCTAACCATTTTTGTGGTGTTTCCACCATTTTTTGACGTTTCTCTAGGGACCAGACACCCTCATCCGAGCAGGTGCCTGGTCTTCTCCCATTGACTCCCATTATACTCGGGTGCTCGGCCTAGCACTCGAGCACCATCTAGTGTTTGGCCAGAGCACCCGAACATCGGGGTGCTCGATCATCACTGCATATCAGATGTTTCAGTCTGTGTCGGTCCTTTATCAATGAGTCACTGAAAGTAAAGAATGTGCATTAATGAGTATAATGATAGCACCAAACTCCTTCAAACTGCCTCACTGGTAAGCTCTATTCTCTAATTTCAGGGACCCTTTTCTGCCATGTTTGGGTTAGGCTGAGTTCACACTTCAGTAATTTGATCAGTTATTTCCATCAGTAAGGCTCCATTCACACGTCCTGTTTTTCTTTCCTGATTCGATCCTGATTTTTTCAGGACCCATTGAAATGAATGGATCCAGATCAGGATCGAATCAGGAAAGAAAAACAGGACGTGTGAATGGAGCCTTATTGTGAGCCCAAACCAGGTGCTGATGAAAAACACAGAACAGGTGCACATCTTTCGGCTTCACTACTGGTTTTGGCTCACAATAACTGATGGAAATAACTGATCAAATTACTGAAATGTGAACTCAGCCTTACTTGCCCACATATGCCATTATATTCCCTATTCTGGAGATTTGTTTCTTTGTCTATTTATGACTTCATATCCATAGTCACTGTTTTGACTTTGCCTATTTTATTTGTGTACATCTATTTGTCCCTAGCACTTACATGTCTTCGCCATATCATTATACTCATTTATGCACATTCTTTTTTTTACAACAACTCATTGATAAAGGTCCAGGATGGCCCAAAACGTCTGATATGTCGCATATATTCTGCAGCTGGATACAGAATGGATAATTATTTTTTCCATTAATTGTCACCTTAACATGCTGGAAAGCTGTGTGATCAAGTTGGTCCTTGCGTACATAGGGTTTTTTGGACAATAAATCACTAATTTTGCATCCAATAACTCTCTCGAGTGTGCATGGAATCCTTCATTTTCATGTGATTTGGAATTAATTTCCTGTTATCCACAGCACCTCACGTTAAGAAAGGTGTGCACTGTCTCTTTTGCTATAACAATAAGATTTGCAAAATTAGGTAGGGTAAGGAAGGTAAAAAATGGCTGGGTCTGGAAGGGGTTAATTTAATCTATGATAATACATTTCATTCTTATCATCATTATTATAGTAGTAAAATATGTTTGCTTTGAGGTGATATAAAATGCTACTAGCAGAGGAGTTATGAAAGGCATTATCTGCTTTAGCAATTAATTACAGGTGAATGTAATGATTTTTCTTTAAATCGACTATTCATCTATCAATGTTAAACTTCTGTCAACAAACCTTGATGTTCACTTTAGATACATCAATAGCTGTCTACAATTTCCCAGCTACTTGGAGAGCATTTGCAAAGTATTAATTAAATATTAGCATTGCCTTCTCTAACGACTTTGTTAGAGGAATTGGAACATATATTAATCTATGGTAAATGAAGTTGATTAACTGAAAACATATAGAACATTTTGCATAGAGTGTATTCATTGTACAATATATCTTTAGGTTATTTAATGTAAATGAATATCACATCTTTAATCCCTGATTGTTGTTCTGTCACTCATATTTATTCACATTTAAATAATTGTCACTAAGGCCGATTCTATATCTAAGCACTCAAGGGCAGTTGCCTAGGGTGCAACCCAAAAGGGGGGCAGTGCCAACAGAGAGTTTTTTTTACATTTCTCCCCCTACATCCAAAAGGGTAATCTGATCACTGGAGGGGGGGGGGTGGTAGCTGTGGTGCTCTATAACAGCAGTGATTATGGACCAGACCTAACACTGCAGTATCTGAAGGACCTGTGATGATATTACTGTCATGTCATCAGTGCAGTTGGAGGTAGAGCTCAGTGGTGGTAAAGGACCTGTGATGATGTCATGTGACATGAGAAGTAAGTAAAGAAGGGATCAATTCAATGTAAGAACCAGAGAAGAGGGCGTGGCTTGACGAGCGCCGGAGCACACGCATGTGACTGCAGCTCTGCTCCTAGCAATTTAAAAAGCGGCTCAAAGGGTGCTCAAAATCCCTATTTCCAGCCTGGATTTACACCTTTCATCTCCAAGAAGGGAAGGGAACCTACGGAGGATGACAAGAGGCAAGAAAAAGATAGAGACGCCGGCTAAACTCACCAGCTTCTTTGCACCGGCGAATCCCCAAGATGGCGCCGACAAGCGGGATGTTCCTACACGCGGCCCGCCGAGACAGCAAGCGACTTCTACTCCTTCCAGCCTGGGTTCTACCTCTCCAGATCAGCAAGCAGGCAAGTCTCCTTCTCCGTTTAAGGGGGATTCCCCCTCAGTACATAGAGACAGTGCTAGCCTCTCTGAAGCTTCCCAAGCTTCTCATACAACGCCACTAACAGTGGAGGCCTTGAAAGACTTGCTGACAGACCTCAAAGAATCCTTCAATTCTGAACTCAGGTCAGCATTATCGGCTTTAAGAGCTGACATTGGTGCGATAGGAGACAGAACTGCACACTTAGAAGAGAAAATGGAGGAATTTACTACTGCACATAACGACCTAGTAGATGCGCACAATGTGGCTGAAAACGACATAGTAGCCATAAAACTTAAACTGGCAGATTTAGAGGATAGATCGAGAAGGAACAACATTAGGTTCAGGAATATACCTGAATCTGTTCAGGACTCACAATTACAAGATTTTCTGATTGATTTTTTTGCTATCCTCCTACCCCAGGCAGGGGACAATGATTTCCTAATCGATAGGGTTCATAGGATCCCTAAACCAAGGAACATGCCTGCATCCACACCTAGGGATACTATCGCAAGGCTGCATTATTACCATATAAAAGATTCCATCCTTAAAGCAGCAGTGAAGAAGGCAGAATTGCCAGATAGATTCCAACAAATTTCCCTATTCTCGGATCTCTCTCCAGCTACACTTGCAAGAAGGAGGGAGTTTGCTAAATCCACCCAAGTTCTAAGGGAGAAGAAAATCCCATATAAATGGGGGTTCCCAGTGAAATTGATAGTACACAAAAATGGCACTACTATTGTGCTTCAAACCCCTAATGAAGCCACCAACTTTTTACTGAAGCACTCACTAATACAACCTTCAGATACCTCCGACAGTCCTCCTAGGAAGAAGCCTAATACCTTATCTCCAGAATGGACTGTTGTTGGATCCCCAAAGGCTTCCACATCTCCTAAGTGACATCTCTGAATATGAAGGAGTTACTGTTATATCAGCCCCTCTGCGGGGCAGCTTTCCTCAAAGTTTTGGATTTTTCTTCTTTTTTCTTTGTTGTTCCTTTCTCCTTTTCTTCTAGGTAAATCTGGAACTTTCTGAATATGAGCACCTGGCAAAACCTGGATTGACTTTTCTGCTAGGATTGACCAATCCTCAACTCCACCCTAGCCCTCTGGATGGCGACCTGGGGCCGCTTTGGTTCACAGAGAACCGGACTTTGCAAGTGCAATTTCGTTTATTTAATGTTTTGGTTCAATCTTTATGATTTTTCCCTTAGGACAGCTTTCCAATTGTTCTCTTTGGTACATTGCATTGTATATATGTTTATGACTCAGTTAGACTTCTCTGCGGAATGGAGGGGGGTCTCTTCTTTAGCAATCTCTGATATTCCTCATCATTATGGTTATTAAAATAGTATCTATTAACGCAAAAGGCCTTAATAGCCCAGCTAAAAGATCCTATTTCTGGAAGGAAACTTCCAAGCTTAAAGCGGAAGTAGTCTGTGTTCAAGAGACCCACCTTAATGAAGCAGATTGTTTTAGATTGAAACACAGGAATTTTTCCAATATATTCTTTTCCCATGCGAATGAAAAAAAAAAAGGGGAGTTATGATGGCGTTTAAAAACTCAACAGCATTTCAACTCATTACCCAGATTTCAGACCCTCAAGGAAGATATTTAATAATAGTATGCAATATTAATAACATGTCTTATACTATTGTGACTATATATGCCCCCAACTCTAGGTCATTGAGTTTTATTAGCTCTGTTATGGCACTCACTTTGTCCCATAAAAAAGGATCTCTTATAATTTGTGGAGACTTTAATCTAGTCATGGACCCTGAATTAGATAAATCATCTTTCTCAAAGAGTCCCAGTGATGATAAACTTAAAAAACTATGTCATAAGGAAGAACTTTTTGATGCGTGGAGACTACTTCATGCGGGTGAGAGAGATTATTCTTTCTATTCTAATCCACATAATTCATATTCTAGGATTGATATTTTCCTTGTGGACAAGTGGCTTCTTCAAAGAGTGGTGGACTCACAGATTGGCCTAATCACATGGTCTGACCATGCTCCCGTGACACTATCTATCTCAGAGACCCATAATTTGACCCACTTCTCCCCATGGAGACTAAACAATCTACTCCTTACTAACAAGGAATATAAGGAAAAGATCGCCTCTGCATTGATAGATTACTTTAATCTTAATGCTAATGGATATACGGATTCCACAACTGTGTGGTGTGCCCACAAAGCAGTAATTAGAGGCCTATATCTTAAATTTGCTGCAGAAGAAAAAAAGAAAAGATCTAAAGCACTAGACGATCTATACAAGAAACTATCATCTCTTGAGAAGGCCAACCGCAGTAGCCCCTCTAACCAATGGGCCAAAGAAATTAGAGATGTACGACATGAAATACACCTTCTTATGCAGAACCACTTTGAACGCCATTTAAGACAAACAAAGGCTCTATTTTACAGACAGGGAAATAAAGCCTCTAAATTATTAGCTAACAGAATTAAGTCTAGAGTGGCACACTCCAGAATACCTTATCTTCTTTCACCTAACAAAACTAAGATAGTAAACCCACAAAAAATAGCGGATGAGTTTGCTAAATACTACACCTCTCTTTATAATCTTAAAGAGGACCCAACAACTCACCAACCTTCTGCTTTAGATATCAAATCATTTCTTGATAAAGTTCATCTTCCCCAAGTCTCTCTGTCTCAATTAGCTAGGCTTAATGCCCCTCTTTCATTGCAAGAGGTTTTACAAACAATATTATCTCTTAAAATAAATAAATCACCAGGGCCAGACGGATTTATTAATGAGTACTATAGGACCTTTTCCACCATATTATCTCCACACCTGCTCCTATGCTTTCAGAATATATTTAACTCATCTAAGATCCCCGCTGAATTACTACAGGCTTCCATCATAACTTTACCTAAACCTGGGAAAGATCCTAACACCCCAAGCAACTTCCGCCCTATTTCTCTTTTAAATACAGACACTAAGGTTTTCTCAAAAATACTTGCTAATAGGTTATCAGACATACTACCATCCCTAATTGATATAGACCAAGTCGGGTTTGTAAAGGGACGACAAACATCAGACGGAACTAGACGTTTCCTAGATCTGGTGGACGTGGCCTACTCTGGTCGAAAGCCTTCTCTGCTCCTATCTTTGGATGCGGAGAAGGCTTTCGACAGAGTTCATTGGGGGTTTCTGGGGGAGGTCATGAAAAAATTTGGCATTTCAGGCCCATTTTTAATGGGAATGATGTCACTTTACTCAGTTCCTTCAGCATATGTATACTCCTCAGGATTCAAGTCTTGTGCCTTTCCTATTACAAACGGTACACGCCAGGGGTGTCCATTATCGCCGCTTATTTTTGCCATGATTATGGAACCACTGGCTCAACAGATAAGATCTTCAGAGCATATAGCTGGCATCAACATAGCTAACAAGGATCACCGCATAGGTCTATTTGCGGACGATGTCCTATTATTGCTTTCCAACCCACATGTCTCCCTTAAAACAATCAACAACATTATCTCTGACTTTTCTAGGGCCTCTTACTACAAAATAAACGTTAATAAATCTCAGATTCTTAATGTGGGGCTCCCTTTACATGAGGTCAAGCGATTAAAACAAACATTTCAATATAAATGGGTGAAAGACCACATTACTTATTTAGGCATAAAAATTACCTCCTCCCCGCTCACAGTATACCAATCTAATTATATCCCACTCTTACGTGAAACTCAGGACTCTCTAAAAAATCTTAAAAGACATGGCATATCATGGATGGGTAGAATAGCATTAGTTAAAATGCATATCATTCCTAAGATTCTATATTTTTTTAGGAATGTGCCTATTCTGCTTCCTTTATCCTTTATAAGACAACTACAATCTGCCATACTCCAATTTGTATGGGACAGAAGGAAACACAGGGTCAACTCGGAAATACTCTACCTCTCAAGAAAGGATGGGGGTTTGAGTTGCCCATCACTTTTCCATTATTACATAGCCTCAATTCTACAACAGCTCAGATGCTTATGGCATGATGATACTTCTAAAGCATGGGTTCTTATAGAAAAACATCTCATGGGTAGACGCACATTGAGGGAGATTTTAACTGCCCACTGCCTCTTTAAAGCTCAGCCAATAACTTCATTTGCAACCCTGAAGGCAATGTTAACGGCATGGAATTCTCTATATAGATCAGCTGGTTTAGTGGAGATTAATCCATATGAACAGCCATTAACACTACTAGAGGCGGTGATACCCAATTTAGATCTTACACAATGGGTGAATAAGGGTATCCGGACTATTCAAGATCTATACGATAATGAGATATTTAAATCTTTTCAACAACTAACCTTATCTCATAACCTACCACCTTGTGATTTCTACAAGTTCCTACAAATTAGGCATTTGCTTTCCAACAATAGAATCTCCCAAGGTACACCACCATCTCCTAACTTATTTAGCTTTTCTCAGTGGCTATCCCAATGCCCACAAGTCGCTAAAGGGATAACTAAGGCTTATGCTATCCTGACATCCCCAAGAGGTGACCCATTAGAAAAAATTAAAACACGGTGGGTAACTGATCTGGCGACAGACATAACAGACAACCAATGGTCTATCTCTTACACTATGATGTCTTCTCTTTCTAGATGTATTAGTCACTTTGAAACGTCAAGGAAGATATTTTACAGATGGTATATTAGCCCTTACAGAGTGAGCAAATTATTCCAAGATTCGTCTGCAGCATGTTGGAGATGTGGGGAGGAGAATGGCACTTTCATTCACTGTTGGTGGTATTGCCCTGTAGTTTCCCAATTATGGAAAGTTGTATTCACTAAGATGTCCCAAATTTGTGGTATACAGATCTTCCCTTCACCATTGTTAGCTCTCCTACTCATAGACCTCTTTTTTGTTCAATGTCATTTGTGTTGGATGAGGAGTGACAGCCGGATTGTGGACATTATTCAGAGAAAACATCACTGGAAAAAACAAAACCTGGTTACAACATAAAGGCACATATAAATGTGGCCACAATGTCTGCACCTGCTGCTCAGTGATCCACATATCTAAAGACTTCACATCTTGTACAGATAATCAAACCTACATGAACAAACAATACATTAACTGTAACACACAGGGTGTAGTCTACCTGATTACCTGTAAAACCTGCCGACTCCAGTATGTAGGGTGCACAGCTGGCCCTTTAAAAATTAGGATCAGGCGGCATTTGTCAGATGCAATCCGAGAAGATAATATAAATAAAAATACATTCCGCCATATTTCAGCAGTTTCCCATCACATCTTACACCAACATGGAGGAGATGTCAGTCACATTGCAGTGCAGGGCATCGAAAGAGTGACATTATCTGAGAGGGGAGGGGATCTACAGAGGAGACTTTTTAATCGGGAAGCCTTTTGGATGTTTAAGTTAAAATCGTGTATCCCCCATGGATTAAATAGAAAACAGGATTTAATTTTATATTATTGAATATTCTTGTTTGGAGATTGTCATGAATAGTGCTATGACGGTGTACATTGGTTTTAAATTTTATGTATATTCTGTGTTTATTTTTTGTAATGTTTTATGGTCCTGTTCACACACACACAGTCTGACTTCTATTGGTGGTTAAACAGTTAATTTTGGAGTGGTTCCTATTGTTTAATTCTGAACACACCTATTGGGTGTGTCCCTCCCACCTTTTCCACTATATAGTCTGACTGATGTGGTCATTCAGTGACTCTATGACTAAGGGTGTTGAAAAGATGCACCCGAAACGCGTCAGAGTGATGTAAGGCCTGTCTGTATTTACCATTTTTTGCAACTGTTTTTTAATGGAGAAGAAATAAACCTTATGGAGTTTACCAACACCGGTGGCTGGAGATCGTTCGTATTTGTCGCTGAGTGAGTGCAGTCCTGCACTATCCGTGCCCCGGAGGTCCGAGCAGTAGCTGGCGTTTGTTACTGTATCTCACCTCTTGGGCCTCCACATAATTTTTAAGAGGTCTCACCTCTTGGGCCTCCACATAATTTTTAAGAGGTCTCACCTCTTGGGGCTCCACATAATTTTTAAGAGGTCTCACCTCTTGGGCCTCCACAAAATGTTTAAGAGGTCTCACCTCTTGGGCCTCCACAAAATGTTTAAGAGGTCTCACCTCTTGGGCCTCCACAAAATGTTTAAGAGGTCTCACCTCTTGGGCCTCCACATAATTTTTAAGAGGTCTCACCTCTTGGGCCTCCACATAATTTTTAAGAGGTCTCACCTCTTGGGCCTCCACAAAATTTTTAACAGGTCTCACCTCTTGGGCCTCCACATAATTTTATCAAGGTCTCACCTCTTGGGCCTCCACACAATTTTTAAGACGTCTCACCTCTTGGGCCTCCACATAATTTTTAAGAGGTCTCACCTCTTGGGCCTCTACATAATTTTTAAGAGGTCTCAGCTCTTGGGCCTCCACATAATTTTTAAGAGGTCTCACCTCTTTAGCCTCCACACAATTTTTAAGACGTCTCACCTCTTGGGCCTCCACAAAATTTTCCATGAGCCTCTGGCCAGCCCGCGGCCTCTTCCTGCCTTTTGCGGTCATACGCATCCCTCAACATCCCCACTGCTTTACCTGCTATCATGACACCTGCTATCATGACACTGGGCCAGGTCGGGTCACTGACATCTCAAGCGCCAACAATTTGGGCATTTTAAGGCTTCTGCATGTGTTTGAGTTGTTTTTACATTTTAAAGAAGACATGTCTGACCACATCTCACACACACACAATGACAATTAGGGGTGGGGTCTATTTGCTTTCCCCCTTGCCTATGCCATCTGTGGTTGTCATAGGCAACGTGATTTTAAGGGGTGCAGAATTTTATCTTCTTTTTTGTCTAGTATGGCTTGGGGTCCATGGCAATGTAGAGGAAAGAAGGTTTCCTTGTATGGTCTCACTTTACAGAGAGGTTATATTGTCTTTGGAGTGTATTGTTGAGAGGCTGTGATAGTGGCGTAATAGTGCGACTTGGGCGCGTTATATGCACCCAGACATGCTTCCCCTGCTGTCCCAGTTGCATTCCAGCAGTGTTGGCATCCTTTTCTGAGGTTTCAGGGTGGACTTGGTGACCTCCAAGTGGTCTAATTGAGATTTCCAAGTGGCGAGCATTTTTTTCCCATAGACTTTAATGGGATTCGATATTCGGTCGAATAGTCGAATTTCGCGGTCTATTCGAATCGAATTTCGAACTTTCGAATATTTCACTACTCGCTCATCTCTAGTAACTAACTGTGGAGGTTTTTTATATCACAGCTGAAGGACAGCAGCCTCCGTGATATATACCCCATAGACAGCCTTATTCCACGCGTGACTGCATGAGAGGCGTTAAATCATTCGCACAGAGAAGAACCCCATCAGGATTTGCGGTGTGAGATTTTACTACTCTCATGATATCAACAAAATACCTCAAGAACAGTTAGTACCCGCTCACAAAAACGGCGAGTAGTGTTCCTTGGCATGGGTGCCAGGGACAGAGCCCCACGGCTATAGTTCACAAAAGGTGAAATCCCCACTTTGTGAAGCATAGTCGTGGGGATTATTTTAGGGATGGTACTGTTCTTGGGGTATGGGTTGGACGGTGCACCGGTGTGAGGCATTAAGCTGGTGTGGAGATGTTAAATGGCCAACACACCATGTGCATTAAATTTGGAGATGGGATTCTGTTTATTTAAATGTATTAGAATGAAGTAGGGAATTTTTAAGGTGATTTTTTTTTTAAATTGGGGTCTAAGGGGTGAACATTACTTAATAAGTTAAATTACGGATTTTTACGTTGGGCACATATTTGGGATCTTAAGGTCATTTTCTTGGACACACGGATTGCCATGCAAGATGGGTGACTGATGACTTAGTCATTCACATCAGGCAGGGGGGTGGTATAATCCGATGTAATCCAGGCACGATTCATCTTTATATAAGTCAGCATCTCAACACTGTGGCAAGAGAGCCTCGTTCTTTGCGGTGTTACGATGTAACCCGCCACACTGAACACCCTCTCTGACGCGACACTACTGGCTGGGCAGGACAGCAGAGCCAAAGAAAACTCTGCCAGTTGAGGCCAAATGTCCAGTTTCTCTGCCCAGTACTGCACGGGGTCGGTGACACTTTGGGGCAGGGTACAATCCAGGTAGGCAGTGACCTGGTGGGTGAGCTCATGCTCGTCAATGCCATGAGTCCGGTGTTGTGTCTCTTCTTCAGCAGCTGGCTGCATGAAATCGCTCATCAGCGATTGGAGGCTGTAGCGACTTCTCACGCCTCCACTAGTGATGGTGGTAGTGGAGCGCGCTGGTTCCCCCCAAGCGGATGTTGTCCGGGAACCTGGCTGGTCTCGATGGTAAGTAGAGACCAGCTGTCGGGTGAGTAGGTCCCGGTAGTACCCCAGTTTTGCCTCCCTCTCTGATGGCGGAAAAAATTCTGCCATTTTGCGGCGGAAGCGAGGGTCCACCAGGGTGGCCAGCCAGTATTGGTCCCTCTGTCGGATGTCCACAATCCGGCTGTCACTCCTCAGACACTCCCGCAGGCACCTTCCCATCTGCACCAAGGACAATGAGCGCCTCTCCTCTACACTGTCCTCGGTATAGTTCCAGGGTCTGCTGGGGTCTTCCTCCGCTTCCTCTACCACCTCATCCTCCATCTCCTCCTGTGATTGAGAGGCAGAGAAGCCAGGTGGCTGTGTGTGGAATGGCTGGGCATGGACATCTTCCTCCTCCTTACCCTCCATCTGCACTTCATCCATCTCTGGGCACAAGGCGATGTTCAGCCTTGGAGTGGTGGCCTGGGAATCCTCGCTGATGATGGTTTTCAGCGCACTTTCCAGAACATGGACGAGTGGGATGATGTCGTTGATACCATAGTCATTCCTGCTCACAAACAAAGTTGCGTCCTCAAAAGGGATCAACAATTGGCAGACTTCACGCATCATCTGCCAGTGTGTGACTTGGAAGTCGCAGTGTGGCGTGAAGCTGCCTGATTGCCCCATGAGGTAGTCTGTAACGGCTGACCTTTGCTCGTACAGGCGGTCCAGCATATGGAGGGCAGAATTCCAGCGTGTTGGCACGTCGCAGATTAGCCGATGTTGGGGCAGACTGCGCTGTCTCTGGATCCTGAGCAGGGTGTTCCTTGCAGTGTAGGAGTGGCTGAAGTGTTTGCACACTCTGCGTGACTCATAAGGTCTTGTAGTGACCTCATAAGGTCTTGTAGTGCAGAAAATGATCGAAGAAACCTGTGCACTATAAGGTTTATCACATGTGCCATACAAGGTGTATGACTCAGCCCTCCCTGCTGCACTGCAGAGACAATGTTCCTCCCATTGTCTGCTACCACACTTCCCACCGTTAGTTGACGTGGGGTCAGCCATTGATCTACCTCCTCCCTGATGGTCCGGAGGAGCTCCTGCCCACTGTGGCTCCATACACCCAGGCTCACCAAATGGAGGACAGCCTGAGAGCGCCGGGACTGACATCGGTGGTAAGACACCGGGGCAGGTTGGACTGCAGTAGAAGCGGCGGATGTTTGCAAGGTGGAGGAGGCAGAACTTCTCCTTCCCGATGCTGGCCCCCTAAAGCACCGTGGAGGTGACAGTGGCAAGAATGGGCCAACTTCCTGATGGTCTTCTGGGAGGATGTTGACCCAATGGGCAGTAACAGACATGTACTGCCCTTGGCCATAATTTGAGGACCAGACATCAGCACTCAGGTGCACACTCTTGGACACCGAGAGTCCCAATGAGTCGCCCACCTTTTTCTGCACATAACTGTGCAGTGATGGGACAGCTTTGCTAGAGATGTAGTGGCGGCTGGGGACTCGCCATCTGGGGTGCGCACACGCCATGAAATCCCTGAAAGGCTGGGAGTCCACGAGGTTGAAGGGCAGGGACTGAAGCACCAGCAGCTTAACCAGGTGTCCGGTCAGTTTCTGGGCCATGGGATGGCTGCTGGAATACACCTGACGTCTGCCCATGGACTCAGTCACGGATTGCTGCCTCATTAGCGGTGTACATGGCAGTGACACTGTGCTGCTGCTGGCAACTGAGGCTGAGGAGCCCTGAGTTCCAGTGAGAGGATGCTGCATGATGGGATCTGCAGTGTATGGTGCATCCTGACAGGAGGTGGTATTGGGGTCACGGTTCTTCCAGGCCTGTTGGTGTTGCCTTTCCATATGCTTTCGCATGGATGTTGTCCCGAGATTATCACCCCTACCACGACTGACCCTCTCATTGCACAGCAGGCACAAAGCGATATGCTTATCTGTCCCCAGGCGGAAGAACTGCCAAATGACTGAGGACCGTGGTTTGCTGACAGCCACGTGGGGTCTTGCTGGCTGTTGACTGCCACTGCTGCCTGAGGGTGCCCTCTCAGGACCAAGGCTTTGAGAGGTGATCTCTGCCTGGTAGCTTCTCTTCTACCCCTCCCTCTTGTGCCTCGGTTGCTTGCAACAGTGGGATGTTGCTGCGTCATTGGCACCTCTATTTCCTCCACCGATGATGCTGAGGATAATGCTGCTTGAGGGCGCCACGTCCGATCAGCGACATCATCATCAAAGTCAGGACCACTGCTACTTTCCTCCGGTGGCTGGGACAGGATATCAGGTGTGGCACTGGATGCCCCTCCCTGGCTCTGTTGACTGCTTACAGCCAACACCTCCTCTGGAGTCTCAGTACGTTCCACCCACTGACTTTGGTGGACTTTCTCCTCCTCCTCATCACTAAAAAGTGGTAGAGACTCTAAGGGCAGATCAAGGTTTGCAAAGAGTTCCCTGGCAGAAGGTGCCCCAAAGGAGAGTGGCATTCTAATAACAGGGGACGGGGCAGAGGACTCTCGCTGACCGTCCCATGTAAGGGTGGTGTCGGATGATCCAGCCGATGCCTGACTCCTCGTTTGGGAGCTTTGGGCGGTGGAACTGGAGGATTGGGTAAGCCAGTCTATAACCGCTAGCTGTGTGGTTCTTACTTGACCAGTGGCCGTCAGGGGTAGCTGCACCCTGCTGCCACGCCTGTTACCCCGGCTCCCACCAGGCCTGGTGCTGCCACTTCTCCTACCCTCACCGCCTGGTGTTGCACTCCTTTGCCTGGGAAGTGCTGGAAGTAGGACTCTTGGACATATTTTTATTGTGTGGGGGGGAATTAAATTATGTTTTTTTTTATACTTTTTTAACTTTATTATTTTTTTTTTATAACTTTTTTTAACTTTTTTATTTTAATTTTTTAACTTTTTTAAACTTTTTTTTTTAAACTTTGTTTATAACTTTTTTAGGAGTTTTTTTTAACCTTTTTTGTTGCGGCTAAACGGG